>JAFIRS010001773.1:0-296371 GCA_018342105.1 Gonioctena quinquepunctata | reverse complement strand
AAGCTTCTTTTTGGGAAAGGTTCTATTCTTTCGGGTTCGGGATTCGGTTCGGTGGTTTGTATAGGCTTCAGAATCGATTCAAAATCTGGATATACTACAAAAGGAACATTCATTTGTCTTTCGAAATTTTCAAACATTAATGTATTACCGGCAACCATTTTCCCAAATTTATTTATTCTGAAATCAGTTTGTGGCACTGTTGTACATACATGATTACAATCATGCATCTGGTGACGCAACAGTAATCGCTCATTCGAAAAGTACAATAAACATCCATCACAGAAATATTTTTTGTATATAAGTCAAAACTTAATGTTATGAATCTCAAGGTCAAACTCAAGGTCAAAACTGTAGTCGAATCTCAAAGTCGACCAAACCCAATGTCAAAACTCAATGACAAATCTCAAAGTCAAATATCAAGGTCAAACACACACACATTGCACACCTGCAACCATTCAAGGTCACATGTAACGTCATAGTGGTGGGGGGAGAGCCAGAACCGGCTTAAATCTCCTACTAGTAGTACTGCATTTTTGTCTGATTCATCAAAAAAGTGAACGTTAAAATCTCCTGTAATTATGATTTTCTGACTTTTCATTTTGATCAATACATCCAAGCAACTTGAGAATTTTTTAAGAGAGGCCTTGAAGTCCCCATTAGGAGATCTGTATACTGTTACGATTTGATATTCTTCGTATCTTATTGCAGAGATTTCAAAATGCATTTCCATACTAAAATTATTTACCTGTTTAATGGGGCTGCATTTGTGAAGTGACGACGAGAAAATGGCAACACCACCGTGGGTTTTGTTCTCCCTGCAGAAGTCAGTAACTAATGTGAAGTTATTTAAGTTTATATGTAGAATTTCGTTTTTATGAAGCCAATGCTCATTCACACAAAATAAATCAATATTTTGTTCATTTGGCTGTGTTGTAAAATATAGAGTTTTAGGTTATATAATTTTGAAGCATAATAGTAGTTCACAGCTTACCTTTAGTAAGGGAGAAAGGGAAAAATAAGTAAAAACTTGTTTTAGGAGTAGGAGACTGTGATTTCAGATTCTTCTTTCGTTTAATATAATAATAAACATAATAAACAATTTATTCACTTTCTGCACAAAATATCTACAAGGTCATTTGAACAATATATGGTGAATGAATCGAAACAAGAACTTACGAAGCAGAGAACTATTTGTGTGTAAGCGATAGTAGGGGATTTTAAAGGATGTTGGCAATCATGTTAATTATATACAAGACAAAAATTGTTTGTATGGGGAATGATAACAAGTAATTGAGACATACTTATATAGTTAGGGACATAGTACAGATGACTAAATATTTAGAATTAACTTAGCATGATAAAATTCATATGGTATGTACATGCATATGGTATAAGACATATAAAAATATAACATTCATATTAATTATATAAAGATGAAATTGTTTGTATAGGGAAACGATTACAGTTAACTGAGACATATTTAGTAAGAGACACAGTATAGTAGATTACATATTTAGATATAACTTAACATGATAAAATTTATATGGTCGCGGCATGCACATGGTATAAAACAGTATAAAAAATCACTTCTTCGAAAAACTCTTTTCAGTATTTCAAAAAATAAAGTTACTTTACTCTTGAGCTATTCTTGCATGCATAGAGCATTTTGAGTTCGATGAGATGCAGGCATTTACATAAGGAAAATGATATTATGAGAAAATACAAATAAACATTTTTCCCATTTGTGTTAAAAACATCTGACGATCGCTGTATATTAGAAACTTTTGTTTTGAAATTTTCTTGTGATGCACATTAATGTGAAATACAATCAAGTTTATTAAAAGTAAGTATTCAAGTATTTCATCCTATATATTATGCTTCGCTACGATAGTTATCAAAAACAGCTGGGAGGAAACATTTTCTGTTATGAAGAAATCAATTATTCTCGAATAAGTACAATGTTACTTCATAAAAAGACAAATTTTATCTTCAGTTGGAGAAGAACATAGTATTTAGTAATCTGTGCTATGTAATTTTAGGGTTTTTCTGAGGATTCTACCGTTTTTTCTGAAACCTCATATAATATTAATCGATACCTATATTTGAAATAAACATGTTTTCAATATCAATTGGCATAATTTTAAAAATTATAGAAAACAAATTTTACTAATATATTTTGAGCACAAGCAGATACCAAAATATTAAAAGTTATGTATATGAAATTGGATCTGAACACAATAGCCAATGAGATGCCAGGAGAGATCTCGATGCAAAATTAGGAATTTTGAAAATAG
Organism: Gonioctena quinquepunctata; assembly: GCA_018342105.1. NCBI lineage: Eukaryota > Metazoa > Arthropoda > Insecta > Coleoptera > Chrysomelidae > Gonioctena > Gonioctena quinquepunctata. Next base: position 294,077 of record JAFIRS010001773.1, on the reverse strand, counting down.
GAAAAGCAGAAACGTCAAAAGAATGTCTTGTAAATAGTATGTAAGTTAGTTAGGAAGTAATGTGAAATAAATGATACTCCTCTATTGACATATCAGAGACTTTTTCCAGCTGTTTTCAAAACCTTGGTAAATATAATTTATATATATCGAATATTCTAGAGTTCGAGGGTAGATATAGTTTCTCATGACTGATAGAAACTTTGTTGCCCTTCTACACTTTATAGATTTTTTAGATTGATTCTATTGATTTTTTTCGGTTGTGGAAGATTATAGATTAAAATAACCTTGACAATCGTTTTCCTCTTTAAGATTTCACAATGATATATCAAAATAACGAACATCTTGCACCCAAAACTCTGAAATTTCGATTTTAGTAATTTTATATACCCACGTGTGTAAAAAACCGACCGAGATAAAAGAAAATACATTACAGCATGGATTTCTAGATTTTTTAAAGGAAGCCTGAAGTACATTTTTGAGAAATATCCATCATCATGATGATATATAGGTAGTCCGTTAATTTTCTCTATTTTGTTACGCAAGAGCACCGAAACTCAAAAAAAACTGAAATCATTATGCGATTCGATACTTGAAAATTATATCATTTTCTATCACAGTATTCCTATGTTCATAATATGAAAAGTACCAGCCATTTTATATCACTCATGACCAAAAACGAATCAATATTAATTTCACAAATCATACTTGGAAACCTAATTAACGACCATGTATAATGAAATAGGTAACTTACCTCTGGCTGGATGAAACTGTAATATAATTAATTGTCTAATAGTTCGTATATAATCGTTAATTATTAGTATTCAGAATGAAATAATGTAAAACTGCAATCACTCACTCAGTGCATTGCTTGAACAACACTGTTAAAGTAAAGAGTAAAAATCAGCGACCTGTGACCGTCAACCGTCAAGTCAGAGAACACCTGCCCTCTGAGAGAGACCGAGATAGAATCGTAGACAGCCAGGCCCAACTGTGCAAAGAATTATAAGTTTTCCCAGTATCAATTGCAGAAGCATAAAAAAATCTTGCGGCGGAATCCTGTGAGCAGCGGTGGCGGAGATAACTAATTTTATTTGGATATTCCAATATCCTAAAACGTATTTCGATCGGCACACACCAAGACCACAGACGCTACTAGTTTTCAATTTTTCAGAGCTATTAAAACACAAATATAACGCGTGATTTATGACCTCCCATCGTATAGACACACCTGCAAGCATTGATGTCCGACGTGATTGGCCCAGACGAATCGGTTGTAGAACAGACAGCAGTCACTCAAGTCCACGTTGACCAGCGGGCTCTTTATGCCGACGGAGACTGTATACAAGTAGTACAGATTACTTTTCGTTCCGTTTCTTCGCATATACGCTCGTGTTAGCGGAGTGAGTTTTTATTTGCTTCCTATAGAAACAGCTTCTGCAATTGATATTGGATGGACTATACCTACGCTCACGAGAATAAACAGCCACATTGGCAATATAATGTGACACACTAAAAAAAAATTCAATATCATCCAATTCATGTTAACATTGTGATGTCCTCAGATAGACTTCGTTGCGATGTTGCTCGATGACGAAGTTTTCAACTTGAAATTTACCACTTTCTGTGGAGATGGCATTGTGGTTATTTATTAATATCCTCAAATTATCACCGCATTTTCGAATTTTTGTTAACACATAAATGTCGCAAAATACATATGTTTTTAACAAATATGCGTAATCACAATGGATAAATCTTTCAATGTGCAATTTGAGACTTCGCGAAACTGGGTATTTATCATTATCATGACACTAGAACGGTGTCTAAAATGTACATTAAAGTCTCCAAGCCAAACAGTGACTTATTGAAAAATCGTGTAAACTATTAAGGACCGAAATGTTATAATACTCTACCAGTAGATATTGAATTATTACAAAAAAATAAATTTAGCAAGATGTGCAAAATACATATCTTTCCAAATTTGTATAGACTTCTCTCAGAATAATTTTTATTTCTTATATTTTAGCACCTACTATAGTTTCTTCTATACAGACTATTCACTCAGACAATAAGCTGAATTCAATCCTATTTTCAGTTGTAATACCACAAGAGAGTGAGAATAAAGTGAAAATAATTCGACAGATTTTCGGTAAAACTTGTTGCCAGTCGATAGACACGAGAGCCCAACGGGCTCGAGTGGCTATTGCCAAATGGCAACAAGTTTGAGAAAGAAATCTGGAGAATTATGTTCTACTTCATCGAACTCTCATGTGGTATTCTATAGATTATTTTTTGATGTTACGATCATAAACACATCTCCTCGCACGATGATCCAATGTAATAAACCGGTTTTGATTCATTTCTCACTCTTCATGCGAATTGATGACAGACTTCAAATTAAAAATATACGCTGTCAGACAATATAAACAAAATACCTCAAATTATTCCCGCGGCAATTTTCTAGGTAGATTATTCCCACTATACTAATGTTTTGATTGCTAAAACGTACATGAATGATTTGAATTGAAAGTTTCCATTGGTTTATAGAAATATTAAAGATAAATAATCATTCAAAACATTAATTTACCCGCCAAAATTTCATCAATGACACATAGATGCTCTCACCTAGGTGTCAGAATCAGAAATATTAGTTATTTAAGATAATAGTTTTTAACAATGTAACCTACGAATTGATTTGTTGAAAATATAAACAGGATGTTCATAAAATCAGATGTGGAATCATCTGCGACTGAAAGATAAACTTTAGTCACTATTTTCCATCGTCAAGATAACCTCTTGTGGGGTATTCATGTTGAAAAGGGAAACATTCTCAATTGAATATTGATAGAAATATTTTTCTGTGAATTGAAAAATCCACGATTAAAATGAAGTTATTTTTGTGAATGTCTAACAGAAAACAACTACTTCCCGGCTAAACCACGCTGGACATTGAACTACATCTGATAAATATTCTGAAAGGCCCTAACTCAAAGAAAAATCTGAAATTGAAAATTTGCATTTTCATTCAGATAGTTATTTGATTTTCTATTCCAGTCTTAATTAAGAACGCATAAAGATGAATGAGGCAAAGAAGAATGTTTTCCAAAAGAGAGTCCTCACCAGAAATCATTCGTAACATTGACGCAGGAGAGACATCGCATTCACTAGGTCTTCAATACAATTTTGTCGACAAAAATCTATTTCACGCTTCCACGATCATCAGGAAGACCGGAAGAAATGGGAAACACATTTTCAAGAAGCAATCTCACGTTGCAAAGATGGAAAAAGTCATTTCTTTTGGAGAGACACTTCGAAATAAGTGTTTTCTGACATTAAAACCTGTCATGGGGTATGATAGATTGATTTGTTGAAAATATAAACAGAATGTTCATAAAATCAGATGTGGAATCATCTGCGACTGAAAGATAAACTTTAGTCACTATCTTCCATCGTCGAGATAATCTCTTGTGGGGTATTCATGTTGAAAAGGGAAACATTCTCTTTATGAGTTCTTAATTAAGACTGGAATAGAAAATCAAATAACTATCTGAATGAAAATGCAAATTTTCAATTTCAGATTTTTTCTTTTGAGCTAGGGCCTTTTCAGAATATCTATCAGATGTAGTTCAATGTCCAGCGTGGCTTTAGCCGGGGAAGTAGTTGTTTTCTGTTAGACATTCACAAAAATACTTCATTTAATCGTGGATTTTCAATTCTCGAAAAATCTTACTATCAATATTTAATTGAGAATGTTTCCCTTTTCAACATGAATACCCCACAACAGGTTATCTTGACGTTGGAATATAGTGACTAAAGTTTATCTTTCAGTCGCAGATGATTCCACATCTGATTTCATGAACATCCCGTTTATATTTTCAACAAATCAATCTATCATACCCCATGACAGGTTTTAATGTCAGAAAACATTGATTTCAAAGTGTCTCTCCAAAAGAAATGATTCTTACTTTTTCCATCTTTGCAAAGTGAGATTGCTTCTTGAAAATATGTTTCCCATTCCTTCCGGTTTTCCTGATGATCGTGGAAGCGTGAAATAGATTTTCGTCGACAAAAATGTATTGAAGACCTAGTGAATGCGATGTCTCTCCTGCGTCAATGTTACGAATGATTCCTGGTGAGTACTCTCTTTTGGAAAACATTCTTTTTTGCCCCATTCATCTTTATGAGTTCTTAATTAAGACTGGAATAGAAAATCGAATAACTATCTGAATGAAAATGCAAATTTTCAATTTCAGATTTTTTCTTTTGAGTTAGGACCTTTTCAGAATATCTATCAGATGTAGTTCAATATCCAGCGTGGCTTTAGCCGGGGAAGTAGTTATTTTCTGTTGGACATTCACAAAAAATAACTTCATTTCAATCGTGGATTTTTCAATTCACAGAAAAATCTTTCTATCAATATTCAATTGAGAATGTTTCCCTTTTCAACGTAACCTACGAACTTATTGTAAAATTTATGAATTTGTGAATAAGGAATGGACGTTGAATGACACCCTCCTGAATATTTGTTAGTATATTTTTTCCGTATAAAATAGGAATGCAAGTCCCAGATTATGGCATCTTCTAAAATCCGTACGGGTAGTGCCATAGGCAAAAATAAAATATCATAAACTAGCTAGAGTATGTTGAAACAAAGGAGAAATGAAGCTACTTACCAACTAGCAAATGTGAGTGAATCGATGTATAAAAATTTTCTATGAAATAATTTCGAAGCCACATTAGGGGGGAAATGCAAAAAAAATTATTTCCCTTTGTGAAAACATGAATCTTCTTGGTAAATCATGTGAAACTCAGTGCGGACGAAAAAAGAACATTGAATTCTGATACTACTTGTAATAATATGAGTTTTCCACCGGTTCGAAGGTATACCCTATATATTCTGAAGAGCATCCCGATCTGCATTTTCGTGTTGAATTCAATTATAGATCAGTAGACTTCAAAATTCATAATTCCAATATCAATTTGTATACCTCAAACACATACTTTATGTTCCTTTCAGATCCTTCAAACGGGACAACCACAACAGGAACGATCTTACACTCCGGGCTTCAAAACCACAAACTGGAAAAACTCCATCCTCACCCACCAGAATTACAGTAGAGTAAATGTACACAACAAACCGAATGCAGAAGCGCAATATATCGTAGCACAAACACAAGAAACTCAAAAAATATATCCAGTTTACAATGCACATTCCTACGGAACACATTCCAATAATATTTTGGAAACAAAATCACATACAGGTGAGATGATGGATTAAGCGTGCATGAGTATGCTCCGGGATTTCCCAAGGAAGGAAGGAAGGTCGTCTGAGAGGAAAATTTATATATATATATATATATATATATATGTATATATATATTCTCTCCAGTTTCTCAGAATAAAGGTCATTATCAGTCAGAAGCTTTATTCAAAATGACGTTTCGACAGTTGTATTTGTCATCTTCAGGTTAAAACTAAAACAAGTTAAGACATTTAAAATAACAACATATATTGTACATAATTGCGATTATAAATAGACTATTAATGAATGATTGGTATAAGAACTGTATTCGTTAAAAACCTTTTACTTACGAAATAATCAGACGTTTTATTCATGTATGATCATTCTCTTGCTGTTCGTTCGACCGTTGTTGAAGATATGTGAAATATTTGCTATCGTGGTGTGTTAAACAGTTGGTTTTTATTTTCTTTTTTTTTCCGTCCCCGGTTTTTATTAGAATTTAAAAAAGGTGATTGTATATTTGGCTAAGGTTTTTGATGTCATTCCTATTGTTGATGCTGTTTCATTTTGAGGAATGTTCTTACTTTTGGGTTCTTTTCTTTGGCTAGAATTTCTACATTTTCAGTGTTAAACTTATGATGCTTTTCTTTTTCGTGTTTTTATAAAGCTGTTGAGTAAGTTTTTGAATATTTGTGGGCTTGCATTCTTTTTTGTAAATATTGCTTGGTTTGACCTATATACGTACTTGGACAGTCTCTGCATGGTATTTTGTATATTGTGTGGGTTTGTTTGTTTGTTTGTAAGAATTAACTTTCTCGACACAACAGTGGAATATGAAAACTCAGGAAAAATTCACACAAACTGGTACACCAAACCACACGCATCACATCGATACAAATATTTTTTATCAAATGCACCATTCATTCACAAAAAAAAATGTCATCCAAAATTTAACAGACCAAACCATAAAATACCAACCGAAATTTAAGGAAAAAGAAAAAATTAAAAAAATATTAATAGAAAATAACTATCCGAACCACCTCATTGAAAAAGTCATAAAAAATGAATTCACGCAATTTAAAATAATAACAATATAATAAAGAAGACAACAACATACATATCTCTACCTCTCTACAAAAACATTATCAAACAAAATCAACAAATCTATCGAAAAATACAACATAACCATATCACATAGATAAAAAAATACAAATAACATTATATATTCAAAATTGAAACCCAAAATTCCTACAAACAAACCCACACAATATACAAAATACCATGCAAAGACTGTCCAAGTACGTATATAGGTCAAACCAAGCAATATTTACAAAAAAGAATGCAAGCCCACAAATATTTAAAAACAGACGTAACAGCTTTATCAAAACACGAAAAAGAAAAGCATCATAAGTTTGACACTGAAAATGTAGAAATTCTAGCCAAAGAAAAGAACCAAGAAAAACATTCCTCGAAATGATACACATAAAAAAAGATAGAAACAGCATCAACAATAGGAATGACATCAAAAACCTTAGCCAAATATACAATTACCTTCTTTAAATTGTAATAAAAACCGGGAAGGGGAAAAAAAGGAAAATAAAAACCAATTTTTGAACACACCACGATAGCAAATATTTCACATATCTTCAACAACGTTCGAACGAGCAGCAAGAGAATAATCATACACGAATAAAACGTCTGATTATTTCGTGAGTAAAAAGTTTTTAACAAATACAGTTCTTATACCAATCATTTATTAATAGTCTATTTATAATCGCAACTATGTACACTATATGTTGTTATTTCAAATGTCTCAACTTGTTTTAGTTTTAACCTGAAGATGACAAATACAAATGTCGAAACGTCGTTTTTAATAAAGCTTTTGACTGATAATGACCTTTATTCAAAAAAAATAAAAATATATATATATATAAAATATATATATAATAATATATATATATATATAATATATATATATATAATATAATATATATATTATATATATATATATATATATATAATATATATATATATATTATATATATATATAATATATATATATATATATATAATATAATATATATATATATAATCATATATATATATATATATACCCAACTAACATTATAGGAAAATTATACCAAGCAGTGGGGTAAAGCGGCTTCAAGAAGTCCGAATTTACCCATTTCTGACCAAATATTTTACCTTCAAGTACTAATTAACTCCAAAGTTATAATTGGAGTTATAAAAACCATAATTGAGAGCACCAAATCTCCTTCAAAACCAAAACTTAATAGAGTGTAGTATGAAATTACTTGTTATGGACTTCAAATATACCTTCAAGCCCATGGGTTAATAGGTTCTTTACTAGGTTAAATTTCACCTAAAGGTAACCAGCAAAATGTGTTCAAAATACTTGGAACTCTCAGGAAAAACCTTCTGGTGAATATTTACCTAATTATTACCTCATGTGTGTTCATATAGTCAGGGAATTGACAAGTCAGTAAACAGGTCTACTATATACTCTTTATTACCTATTTTGGCACCAATTAAGTTGAAGGAGTTGCCTGGACATTTCTTGACCTATTTTATACCTACTGCTCTACAATGAGGGCGAGATTACCACAATATTTGTCTAATCAGACTAAATGTCTACAACGAAGTCAAAGTTACCTGAAATAAAATCCTCAAAGTAACTTAGTCTATAATCAGATATTGAAGACCAAGTCGATTCAGATGAGGATGACATGATACAATTTACTTCCTTTAATTTTTTTATTGTGCCCTACATTCTAGAAATCTATAAAATGCCGAGCAAAAATTCGAATAGAGTTAATAAACCATACAGGTATACCACCAACTATTATCGATTAGCTGCCAGAATGAGAACAAATGAAAATATAATCCGAAACCATCCTATACTTTCCGATGTCCAGAGATCAGAGCCATCATCTTCCACTCAGTCATCATCAACTACAGAAATTAATGTAGAGTAAGAAATTGCTTTAACCGATGATGATACCGGGGAAAAATATGGATCACAAGACGATGAGTTCAATGGGAATAAGGCACAAAGCTTGGAAGATAACCTCCCATTGTTAGAGGAGGTCAGACATTGGGCCTTGTCGCATAAAAGTCTCCATACAAGCAGTTGGTAGAACACCTCCTTTTGTTCCCACTTATGGGGGACATAGGAGTATTCAACTATGGGTGTTGCTTCACGTCTTTTTATGACGGCAACTATTTTAAAACACTCATCCATTATTGAAATAAAAACATGAAAGCGTTAACCTCAAACTTTGGTTAGGTCTCAGGTCATGTCGGTAAGAGATACTGAACAATGAAAGGGCTGCGTTCAGAAAGCTTCGTCTGTCGCCAGCGGTAAACTACAGCCGTGACGTTTTCAATGATGCAGCGACAAAATTGAATTCAATGAAGTTCATTCTTTTGAAGTAAATGGATGAAAAAATGGTATTGAATACGCAAAAAATCAAATCAAATAGAAAATTGATTTTAACAAAAATAAGAGATTGATGTGTTGAAATGATGAGTTTCCATGGCTTCGAGAATTTTAAAACCAATCATTGTGGTTTCCGGAAAAGTAAAAATCAAGCGAATCATAATTGGTCGATTTTTTTAATGGTATTTACAGTTGGCTGATAAATTGTATATTTCGGGCACCGAATGCGGAACGCAGAAATGTCAAATCAAAATTATTCAGCCAATCACAACACACCATTTTATATTTGAAAAGTTATGATTGGCTATTTCTCTTCGGAAAGAGATTCCCTCATTAGACAATAACATTAATCATGGTTTCTATTCTGGGAAGATGTGCACTGAAATATAAATATCGCGTACTATTATCAACATTACTGATGGATTTGATATTTAATTTCAGAATGAACACTCATTACAGGGTTTTCTAGTCAATATCTATTTCTCTGAGTAACTATAGGTTACTTGGCCTTACCATTAACATTAGCAAAACATATTGACTTCTTCACCCCGTATTGACATTTGAGTGTTTCTGCACAGAACATAGAATAAGTAAAATATAAATTTATTATCCACGATTCGCAATCCATCCAGAGAACGAAACGTATAGACATGCATCCAATAACATATATTGTATTTCATCACGTGACCACAATGTGAAAGGGTCTGAAATCTCAAGATAAGGAAAATGGACTTCAAAGTCAGGAATAAAGGTTACTTTCGACTTTGAACAAAGTCTATGTGTTCTCATAGTCAAAATTTTAAGGAATTTCGACATATAGGTCCCATATGGAATCTACGCCATATTTTTCGGTTTGAACCGTTTCCGCCATTGTAAAAATAATACATAATTTTCTCGAATCGACCACATTTTAATGAGTGGTAGTCAAAAAATAGGTGAATATGATATGTACACATACTTCATCTGTAAAATCAGTTTTTGAAGTGTTTGATGGAAAAATTTGTCAAAGTAGACATGAATTAATGTTTTTTTTTCATACAAATCTAATAATTTGATGGGCCCACTTGTTTTAGACGAGTAAAAATCAACATTATCACAGAAAAGTTTGTATCGCAAATGAAATCACAGCTAGGTGTGGATGCGAAACCATCACTTATTGCATTATCTGCTATACGTTTATTGACAATTTTTTCTTCATACGCCATGTTCATGTCAACTTCAACGCTTTCACGCATAAGCATGTAGGTTAAGATACACAATATACAGTAAACTTTTATCATCTTCTTCTAACCTGCCATTGTTTGTTGTTTGTTTCATTACAGTGTTTATAACCTGAAATTGGTAAAAATGACTACATTTTTACCATCAGTCGACTAGTCTGGAGGCAATTTCACCTATTTATGCCTTCAACTTATAAGGAGAAATGTCTTAATTTCCCAAATTTCGACTTCTGAATTACTTCCATTTTTTTCCCCATAATGGTAAATTTAAGGTAATTATAACGTAATAATTACCTTCGCCAATTAGGGCGCTGACCTATTCGAAGGTCGAAATGACGTAAATTTTACCTGTAATGTTTGTTGGGTATATATATATATATATATATATGAAAAATATATAAAATATATGGATATATATAAAAACTCTGTATCCATAGCAGTATTATATTTTGATCGATTAACTTCCATTCTTATTGATCGTCAATGATAAACTCAATCGTAGGCGAATGCATTCACTGAAGAATTGAGTGCCGCTTTTTGTAGTCCCCCCCGTATGTTAACTTTTGAACGGTTCGACGTATATATATATATATATATATATATATATATATATATATATATATATATATATATATATATATATATATATATAAAAACTCTGTATCCTATTATATTTTGATCGAATAACTTCCATTCTTATTGATCGTCAATGATAAACTCAGTCGTAGGTGAATTTATTCACTGAAGAATTGAGTGCGGCTTTTTATAGCCCCCCCCCCCTCTGTTAACTTTTGAATGGTTCGACTTAGAACAATAGGATGGAAACCGTTTTGAATGGTATCACCATTGTATAAAGACTATAAACAATGGTATCACCGTAACTACTTTTTGAAATAAAAGACATTAGGATTGCTCGATAGATGGCGCAGGAGGCACATCAACTTAAGAATTTGCCACATCGTTGAAAATATAATTCAATTCTTTTTTCAACCATCTTATTTTTTTCGAATGTCGTTTATACGTTTCTTCACAATATGCATTTGAAATGTCAAGTAAAAGTGCGGATCTGAATAACTTTTGAATGGTTTGATGTGAAACAATGGCACAGAAAACATTTTGAATGGTATTACCAATCCTACTTTCTATGAAAAGTTTTCAATTACTCGACAGAGGGCGCTGGGGGCACATCAACTTGAAAATTTCGAAAGGCATAGAGGTCGAGTTGCACATTGTCGAGACGGTAATTCAATTTTATTTTCAACCATGGTTGTTCTACGGAACCCCAATTGCGATGAGTAACACGAAATACGGTCAGGGGAAGATCCATGAATAATTTTTCCTTTTCGTACTCGTTTCAATACTTAATAAGGTACAAATTTTGAATCCATGCAATAATCCAATTTCCGACCCAAATAATACCCCATTCATTTATTCTTGATGACCATTCATAACGGGTACCATTTATTGGATTTGGTAAACTGATAAGTAAGTGGTTACCTAGAAGTGACTGATATGAAGTTGGATTATTTTAACGCATTTGTATTTAGTGAAGAGTTTTACCTAGAGTGAGTTGAGACAACACAATGGTAGGAAAGGAGGAGAAAAACACGAGTGAATACGATTGACAGCAATTTTGCTTGGTATTCTCAATAAATAGAAATCCTACATAATGATTTTGTTTTTTGTTAAACTTGATATTTCAAATGCATATTGTGAAAAACGAATCGAAGAAATGAAAAAAAAAAATAGATGGATGAAAAGAAAATTGTATTATCTTTTCAACGATGTGCTACTTTGACCCCCCCCGCCATCTATTGAGCAATCACAATGTATTTTATTTTAAAAAGATAGTATCCGTTATATCATTCAAAATGGTTTTTGTCCCATTGTCCTAAATCGGACCGTTAGAAAGTTAACAGGGGGAGGCTATAAAAATCTGTAATATGGAAACATATTTCTCACGAATTTCAGTAACGCCCAGTCGCACGTTAGTACAATATTGAATATAAATGAGATATTGATTTTTTTTATTCAGCTGAATTCGTCCAAAAATAACAAAACTCATGATTTGGCGCCTCTAGTTATTATATGCGGCTAATTAACATTGGTATGGATGTGTTGAGATACTATATATTATGATGTGATGTTTATACATGAAGGTTAATCTAAAATTTAAAAGTTATGTTTATTATTGATTTTCGATATCGGTGGGTCTAAAAAAATTATAGGATTATCTGTATCCCTTTCCTTTGTGAATTGAATTCAAGGGTGAATTGTGTTGAAGAAGTCGAAGAACTCCTCTAATTGTCTTCCAGTTTCCACAAAGCACACTAAAGTTTTGTCCTTGTAGCTGTACCAGTTTGAGACATTTTTAAATGAAGGATTATTGTGATTTTTTTTCTTTCAAGATGTCCATAAATATTGTGGCCAATAAAGGATTCAAAGGATTGCCCATTATTAGTTTTTCATTAGCACTGTGAAGCATAGCTGATAATTATCTTCCATTCATTTTTCTCTGTCAACACAAACTAATATGTTGGGTTCCCTGGCAACGAGGACGGAATCATCAGTCACGGAACATATCCATTGAAATTATGTTTTCTGCTAATTAACGAGATTCAATGCTTAGCCGGCAAACAGATGTTGTAGCTGCCATGAAATTGATGCCAAGTTGGCAATTTCTCAAAAGTATAGATGTCACATTACCATATAATGCTTTGATTAATGTTAAAATTGCCATGATCCTGGCATCACATCAGAATACTCATGGTGATATCTCCAGATAATACACCTCAATATTATAAAAATAATCTTGTGTTGAAAGTTCCTCATGAGACTAAGGGAAAAAATGAATATATTTATATGTGAAAGAAGCTTAAACATGTCTTGAAGGAAATGAAGTGAGCTCTTCTGTACTCCCATGGTATTTTCCCAGTAATTTTGAGGATAATTCACTTCTTTTTTCGACTTTTTTTTGTATTATTTGCTTGAAAATAAAAGAGAGTAACGTTAGTCATCTTGTGTTTTCAGGTCATGAAGTGGGGAGGTAGCATTTTCAAATCATTTCAAATGATTGTCCCAGTTTTTTATCTCAAGTCAACAGTCAAAACATTTTTCTTAATAGACATAGACAACATGGCTCCTTAGTGCACATGAGTGTAATGAATAGGAGCGGTTTTTTATTTATACTAGTTTAATGGTTCAGTTCAGGAATCTGTGTTGAATATATCTGCTAGACACACGTGTATGTTACAGAGAATGAATGGATGAATAGCAAATCGCGCAAATTATTGTTTCGTTATTGGAGATATACTAGTAACCATTCATACAAAACAACCAGTACACCTCGTTCTTGTGTAATCTATCTCACAGAGAGTGAAAGAACGTTGAACATGGAAGGAATACATGATCAAATAATTCTCTGATTTCTTGATTATATTTCTAACCATTTCTATTTTTCAGATATTCATCCTGATGAATTTTCCAGACAAAACCGAACAATCTTCAAACGAAAAATCGAGTACAAATCATTAGGGGTATATGAAAAGTGCCCACCTGGTGAAACAGGGCAATTCGTTTATTCGTTTTCCTGTAATCAGTATTTGAATTGCTGGAAGGGTCGAGGGACACCTCAGAATTGTGGACCTGGTACATTATTCAATCCGAAGTCTTTGGAATGTGATTACCCAGATAAAGTTGAATGCATAACAGGTAGGCTCGGAACCGTATTGGTTTTTTTTGTTTTTATACACTCATTCAAACTATCATTTAGAAATTTATTTTGTGAATTTTTTTACAGAAAAATTAGCCAAAAGGGTACAGGTTACAGTAAATTACCTAATTCATTGTTTTTTTTTAATATTTAATTATTAAATTACTCTTTTCTCATCATTTGAGCCTCAGTTGTTTTAAAGATAAGGAAAAAACATATTTTGAACGCACATTTTTATTTTAAAAGTATATCTAGAACTTTCTTATACAAAATATTTATTCTCTAGCCTACGTAACCGGCCACAAAAATTATCATTCTAGACTTGTTCTCCTAAAAAAATGCAGTTTCCAAGAAAAACAGCTGTGAGGGTAGAAGGACGCGTGAGTGATATTATGAGGATTCTGGGTAAATCATAATGTCATTCGTAATGAGATATATCTGTGTGCATAGAATGAAGTATCTATTGATTTCAAAGAAAATATTTTTGTTTAAATATTCATGCCTATACAAAACCAATCATGGGTTTTATTAGTTTAACTCTGACTCAAAATAGCAGAAAGTTGATGATTGGAAATCACAGAGATTGAAGATGAGCTCTTTATGAAAAAGTATTTGATGACAAGTTATGTTGCCTAGTACGTTTGTGCATAACAGGATTATAAGCTATTATATGAGCACTTTGATTATCATTGAATAAATCAATAGAATCATTAACGTTGAGAAAAGTGACAAATGACTTGATACTTTTCAAAATTTCTGATGAAAACTTTTTTAAATGAACTGCTTTTTTCGCAGCTTCATTCATACCGACATATTTAGCTTCGGTGGAAGATAATGCAATACTCTTCTGCTTTTTGAATTCCCGAGAGATAGCTGCACCACAAAAAATAAAAACAAATCCATAAAACGATTTTCTATCATTTGGGTTATTTGCCCAATCCGAATCTACACGACCAAAAATGCCAACACCATTTTTTTTATAAATCAAGCCTAGAGACTGAGTCCCTTTTAAATATCTCAGAATTCTCTTTGCAGCCTGCCAATGGTGACTCCTATGGTTAATATCAAATTGACTCAAGTATGTTACTGCAGGACATATATCTGGTCTTGTACATACACACAAATATATCAAGCAACCAATCAATTTCAATTTCATCATCAATGAAATTATTGTTTTCGAATATTTGATTCGTTTCCATTGGAATGCTTACCTGCAATCCACCATTCCAAACTTAGCAAGAATCTGATTAATATGAATTTGTTGACCCAATTTGAGAGTATTATTTTTTCGGTTCCGAACTATTTGCATTCCCAAGATTTGACTTGCAGGACCTAAACATTTGGTTTTGAATTGAGAACTTAAATATTTTTTCAACATTTTCGCCTCATCAAAATCATCATTGAATAAAATATAGTCATCTACATAGAATGCAATTACTATTAGGTATTGATTTCCCATTTTAAAATAAATACACGGTTCATGAGAAGATTGAATGAATTTTAAGTCCATCATCAAACCATGAGCTTTTATATTCCACATCCGCGAAGCTTGTTTGAGACCGTGAATGGCTTTTTTTAATAAACATACCTTATCTTTACCATGTTCATTCACAAAACCTTCAGGCTGTGCCATAAAAATCTCTCCGTCAAGATCGCCATTAAAAAAATCTGTTTCTATATCTGAATGATCAATTTCCAAATTCATTCCAGTTGCTAGAGCAAGAAGAAAATGAATTGTACTATATCGTGAGAAAAAATGTTCAAATAATAAACCCCAAATTGTTGACTAGCATTTGGCTGCTAATCTGGCCTTAACCTACATATTTTTCCCTCGATGTCCCTTTTAACTTAAAAACCTATTTATTTTCAACAATTGCTCTACCTTTGGGTTTGTCTATTGAAAGACACGTTTTATTGTCGTGGGGGGTCTCAGATTCCATAGCATTTACCCATTCATCAGAATATTCACTACTCCAGGCATCTACAGTAAAAGGTTCATCAATATCATTAGAAAAAACACTGTATGCTACAAAATCAGAAGATTCTCTCACCTTACGATCACGTAGATTATATCTTCTTTCTTCGATAGGTTCTGTCTCCTCATCTAGTGTATCTTCATTTCCTTGGGAAGTTTCGTCTCCGTCTTTTTCTTTATGATGATTCTAATCCACACTCATTATTTCTCCAGAAGATCCTTGGTTTTCTGAATTTGTGGATTCGATGATCAATTCATGATTGGGTTGACTTCCTGAATCTTTTCCAATATATGAACTGGGGAATGTTTCTTCCAAGAAAATAACATCCCTTGAAATGACGATTTATCGGGTGGAGAGATTCTTCAATCTGTATGATATTATAAAGTATGGCGACACAGTAAACATCGTCTGTGTGAGTTCACCGTTTATTTCATATTTTCAGTGGTAAAATAAATCATGACTCTAACTGAATGAACAGTTAACAAACCATAAAAGTGCAATATGAAGAGAAAGTTTCCGAAAATATTGTTGTGAACATAGTTATGAAGTGAAGAAAAATAATTCAAGTCATTCGAATTATTTCTGTACAGTATAATGTTGCCAGTTGCTCTGATCCTCAGTAGCGATTAATATTTGAAATGACCCAGAGAACTAGGAGTGTCTCAACTGTGGACGAAACGATAATAGAAACTATAATAAACGGGATGATGCCTCAACTCACAGCATGAAGGTATAGAACGACTTGAGAAGAAAATTGATAGCATGGAAGAAAATATGAATGGAATAGTATCAAAACTATCAAGACTGTATGGTTTGGTGGAAAATATGAATATATCGATCATAGACCTAGAAAAGACCAGGGATAAAAGTGAGTCAAATTTCACTAATATATTCTCAAAATTAACAATATCGGAAAATGTAATCACACACAATAGAACGAAACGAAGAATTAGAGAGAAAGCAAGAAAGATCATTACTGAATCCCACCGAAAATAAACTGAGGATTGTAGGAATTATGGAAGAAGAGAATGAAAACTGTTCAATGATGAAATGAAAATAAAGTGCTCACAATTCGAAATATACAATATATTTAGGATTGGGAAAAAAGATGACAGTTTAATGAAGCCAAGACCCATTGTTTTTACTTCCGTGTCACTTCTGAAGAGGAATGTGATTCTTGAAGCGAGAATTTCGCTGAAAGGTACCAAAGTATTTATCAACGAGGAGTTAACTAATGCATTGTACAAACTTCTACTTGCAACAAAATTGAAATTTGGCAGTAAAGCCGTATGGACCAAGAATTGCAGAATTTTTGTAAAAATTGGCAACGTTGTGCATTGGGTACAGAAGTAGCAGTAAAAAAACTTTTGGTTTTTCTGAACTTAACCTTTTATTTGCACCTGTTGTTTTTGCCAGAGTGGAATATCTCATTTCCACTTGGCGAATTATAAAATATATAGGATTTAATGGGATTTGCAGGAACAGTTTGGTTTGATTATAATATACATGTTCCAAATATTTTTAGTTTGTAGTAAATTTATATTTATTTCTATTAAGTATTATACTGGTCTGATTATTACCACCTATTCACTTATGTATTAATATTCTAATGAGTAAGGAGCTCACAATTCGATTACTAATTGATGTTAGCTGAACTTAGAGTATATAATCAGAATTGTAGAGGGTTAAATACAAAGTGTAACAATTTTTTTAGTAGCTGTCTGACTCAAGATTTTGATATTGTGGTGGCGGTCGAAACATGGTTGAAGAAAGGAATTAGGGATGGGGAAATTGTTGATAATAGTATATATAATTTAGTGAGAGCAGATAGGAATTTGGAATTAACAAAGAAAACAACGGGAGGTGGTATACTAATTGCAATTAATAAAGAAATAAAAATATTGAGAATTGTAACACAAAGTACTACATTTGAAGCAGCTGTTATTGAATTAAGGATTAGCAACGGAAAGTACATTTTTTGCGCCATATATATACCGTCAGGAAGCGTATGCGATGTATATGAATCTGCTCTCGAATTTTTGCAAAACAATTTGATATATTGTGATATGGATAAGGTATATATTATGGGGGATTTCAACATCAGGGATATCACTGGATTGAATTGAAATCGGCATTGTAATAATAATAATAATAACTTGAGGTGTTTTGAAGATTTTGTGGATTTTAATGGATTTCAGTTATACAATGATATACTGAATTATCAAGGAAGAACGTTAGATTTAGTCATCAGTTCTGAAAGTAACTCCACTTCTCGTTACGTAAGAAGGGACAATATCCCTTTTGTTATGGAGGATGTTTATCATCCTGCATTAGATATTACAATCAACATCAACAACTAATAGACAGAAACAGAAGCAAAACCTGAAGGAATTCAAATACAACTACAAAAAAGCTGAATTTCATAGACTTTGCGAAATGGTGAGAAACACCGACTGGTCCAATGTAACAACAGAAAAAAAAATTAATGTGGCAGTAGAATTTTTTTATAGTAAACGGAATAAGATTATTGATGAATGTGTACCAAAGTATAATTTGTATAAAAACACTAAGAAATATAAGGTTCGGTTCACAAATGAAATTAAAGAACTGTTGAAAGAGAAAAAGAGGTTAAGGAAATTCAGATTTGTATCTTATCATTATGCAGTACAGTTCAACAATTTGAGAAAAACGATTGAAGCACTAATAAGATTAGAGGAGAGACTATACATTAAGAAAATTGAAAATGGGTTGGGTACAGACATAAATAATTTTTGGAATTTTGTGAATGACAGGAAAAACAATGATAGTATTGGGAACTATGTATATAAAGAAAAAAAAATTGAAGACACTGAAACAGCACAAGCATTCGCAACGTTTTTTGCCTCTGTTTACTCAAAGACCAAGTCATCGTATCAGTCATGTTATGATTGTGTGAGTGGTGGTCCTGTACCAAATGATACGCTCAGCATGCAACAACTCACACAGTCTGAATATGAAGAAGCAGTAAGGAAACTAAAACCTAAGAAGGCAGCTGGAATAGATGGTATTCCACCCCATATATTGAAAGGTGTAAGTGAGTGGTTGGCAACACTACTGCTACATATCTTTAATTTGATCCTAACAACGAATGAATTTCCGAGTTTATGGAAAACAGCTGTAGTTACTCCCACTCTCAAATCTGGTGACAATATGGACATTGAGAATTTCAGGTCTATATCAATAATGCCGGCACCTTCTGAATTATTTGAACAAATCATATATTCAAGATTATATGGATATGTTGAGAATAGTATAACGCCTCAGCAACATGGATTTGTTACCAAATGATCTGTTAATACAAATTTATTCAGCTTTGTTTGTACAGCGTATGAAACACTTGAGAGTAAATCACAAATCGATGTAATATTTACTGATTTTAAAAAGGCTTTTGACAATGTTGATCACGGTGTACTATTAACAGAGTTGAATGAGTTTGGACTTTCTGATAGCACACTCAAAATGTTTGGGAGTTATTTCGAAAATAGATTTTTAGTAGTCAAACATGATGGAAATACCTCAGGGAAATATGAAGCTAATTCTGGAGTACCACAGGGTTCCAATTTGGGACCCTTACTCTTCGTTATATTTATCAATGAGTTGCCCTCAGTTCTCAAGTTCTCGAGCTGTTTATTATTTGCAGATGATCTTAAAAATTAAAAAAAAAAAAAACTATCAGAGACAGTGTTATGTTGCAGAAGGACTTACAATATGTTTGCGAGTGGAGTTGTAAAAATAAACTATCCTTCAATCTGAAAAAATGCAGTGTTATGAGAATCACAAAGTTAAGAGAGCCGATAATATTTGAGTACATGATGCAAGGAGAGGGGTTGCAGAGCGTTAGGGAAATGAGAGACCTGGGTATCACATATGATGATAGACTATCCTTTTCAAACCATGTAAAAAATATTATAATTAAATCAGCAAACCGTATGTTAGGCTTCATAGTAACATCGAATTTTTCCAATATAGAAGCTATAAAGATTTTGTACTACACTCTAGTCAGATCGAAACTTGAATTCGGATCAGAAATTTGGTTAGGATAATATCAAATTACACTTTTCGAAGTAGAAAAAATCCAAAACAAATTCCTGTACTACAAAAAATATCATATCTATCCTGACTGCAGAATAGTTAGAACAATACAATTGAGAAATGAATTTAGAATATACTCTCTGGACAATAGAAGAAACCAAAATATAATGAGATTTCTATACAAGATACTGAATCATAAAGTCAACTCTCCTGAACTCCTTTCACGGATCAGATTTAATGTACCTGCAAGAAGAATGAGAAATTCTCTTATGTTTCATCCAACGAACAGCGAGGCTTTGGAACTAATTGCCTAGGGAGGTGTTCCCCGAGGCATACAACTTCCAGAAATTTAAGAAGAACACCAACTCCTACCTTCTTTCCCTTGGTTCCCACGATGTTCTCTGAACATTACAGGATATCCCTTTTCGTGGGAACCAGAACATAAAAAAAAAAAAAAAATACCCCCAGTTTGCACTACTACAAGGTCCCCGCTTATAATCATGTTGCGACTAGCCAATACATTCAACTTATTGATGGATATAGATTGGACAGATTCATTCATGTATTAGACTGTAAGCCATGCAATACGCATGTAAATTCTTATTTCAAATCTTTTTATTCATGTAATAAGGCCTTGTAGGCCTGTTTGAATAATAGATTATTAAATAAATGAATGAATGAATCCCTTCGAACTCTCACTATATCCAACGAAAACATTTATTTGCTTTTCGAGTCCAGTTTCTTCCTTTTTCGATCTGGTACACAGGCAAAAGCAGTACAACCAATAATTTTTTATTTTTCCAAATTGACTTTCTCGCTAGTCCATTTCTGTTGAGGAACATTACCAGGAATTTTCTTTGAAGGAGAACGGTCGATCAGATAAATGGCTGTATTTGAAGCTTCAGCCCACATTCTAGGATCACATTTTGAATCCAATATCATCGATCTCGCTTTTTCCATAATAGTTCGCTTGTATAGTTCTGCTAATCCTGATTGCTCGGGGGTATAGAGACAACTGAGCTGATGATTAATTCCACATTCTCTCAGATATTGTGTGAAATTTCGGTTGCAGTATTCACTTCCATTATCAGAACGTACAATTTTAATTTTTCGATCACATTAATTTTCTACTTGAGCTTTGAATTTTTCAAAAACTTCATCTTCCGACTTCAGGAAGTATTCAAATACCTTTCGTGAATGATCTTAAATAAAATTGAGAATATAGCGGGTAGAATTCCAGGAAAGGGTTGGCATAGGACCACAAATGTCTGTATATATGAGGTCAAGTTTATTTTTAGCCAATTTTTTGTTTTCATTGGCTCTAAAAGGTTCTCTTGACTGTGTTCCTTCAATACATGCAATACACGGTGAATCGAGATCATTTGAAAATTTGATTCCTGAAGCTAGGCCATGCCTGAGTAAGTTCATGCTCACTCGATTCAGATGCCCAAGCCGCTTATGCCAGAGGTTTGAAGTAGATGTGGCCAAATTCACAAAATCCTCTTGTATATCGAGTCGATAAATGCCATTCACATTTGTCGCAGTGACAGCAGCCTCTTCCTCAATGTGACAATCCTCGGAATCATACATTTTACAACCAGTATCATTGAATGCTACTATATATCCTTTCTTGCAGTTAGTACTGAATGATATTGAGTTAGCAGAAAGATTCGGCTCAAATATAACATCTGATATTATCTTTTTGTGTCCATTTGGTTTTAGTTCAACTATCACTCCACCGGCGCCACTGCGGGAAAGTTTTTCATTATTGTCATTATTACTTGTTGCCCTATACATGCAGATTCAGTAAAATTCTACAAAAAATCCTTCTTTCCTGTCATATGCGATGTGGTTCGTAAATCAACATACCATTCGGAAGTATTTTGGGCTTCTGAAACTCCTAAAGCTGCTAACAGTGCTTTATCTTTCTTTGGAGTCGATTTTTCTGCTTTATAGAACCCTGACTTCATAGAACCCTGTTTTGTGCAATCATTCTTGTAGTGCCCTACTTGTTTGCATATCCAGCATCATGGTTTCTTTCGTGAATTATGTTTCTTGAAGCCTCCTCTCGACAAAAGTGCTGATTTATCGTTGTTGGTTCTGCTTTTGGACCATTATTCGTCTTGTAAAAGTTTAGTTTTTACATAGTCGCTTGAAATGTTGACATTCGAATTCTCCATGGCCATAACCACTGGTTCGTTATCCGGAGGCAGTCCCTGAAGCATGATCACTCTCATAAATTCATCCTCTAAAGGTTTTCCTAATGTTCTCAGTTGTTGAGCAAGACTAATTGCTTAATTTACACAAGCTTCCACACTTGAAAAGTTTGTTAATCTGATTGAACACAAACCTCGAATAGACATAAACGCCTGTTGAGCCCTTTGTCCTCGTATGCATTCTCCAAAGCAGTCCAAGCTTCTTTCGCTGTCTTTGCATTAGGCTTTTTCATCACGTTTGATTCGCTGATCTTCAGAAGTTTCATCTCCTGCTGGATAACCATGAATGGCTGACCATAAATTGTCGTGTTTCAATAAATTAGTCATCTGGAACTTCCAATCGGAGTGATTGGATCTACCTCTTAGCTTTTTCGCCGTGAAGGGGATTGACGTACCACTGGATGTGTTTTCCGCCATTACATATTTCAACTCCTGGGCCCGTAACCTATTAGTTTAACTCTGACTTAAACTAGCAGAAAGTTGATGATTGGAAGTCACACAGATTGAAGATGAACTCTTTATGAAAAAGTATTTAATGACAAGTTATATTTTCAACATTTTGTTTTTAAACATACAGAGTGAGTTAGTGTACTTAAAGGATCATCTAATTCAACAGGTTTATAAATTGTAATTGAGTTAGGAGCCGATTTTCAGAATACATATTCATTATTCGCGTCAAGATTTTGAATCTGCTACTCACAGAATATTTATTTTGATTTGATTCAATATTTGGGATTGTCTATGGAGTTATTGAAGATATTATGAAAGAATATAATATCTGTGATCACTCTTCTATTTGATAAATATATCAACTTGAAATGTTTTCGGGCATTCTCAATTTCGCTACCGTAGTTGTACTTTCGTTTATAACAAATATATATTATGAACTTGTTCTGGATATTTTCGAAGCAGTTATGTAAGTTTTGTACTGAGGACACCATATTATAATGGCAAAATTGAGTTAACTAAACACAAATGCATGGTAGACACAAATCAAGGTATTGATGTTTACAAAATATCTACTTGTTCTCATTACGTAACCTAAAATTCTTTTTGCAGAGTTTGCAATTGATTCAATGTGTGAATCAAGAATGAGTTTGGAGTCAAATATAATGCCTAGGTCCCTAACATTACCCACTCTAGTTATTAAATAATTTCCTAAATGATAATCCAGGTTTACCAAATTGATATTCCTTGTGAATGTGATTCAATAACATTTTTGGAGGGTCAAATACAGGTTGAATGAGTTACAATTTTTCATAAGCCTATTTAGATCGTCTTGAATTTTGTAACAATCGTTCGAATTCAGTATGGTGAGGTAGAGTTTCAAATCATCTGCATATAACGGAAATTTTTATTGTTTAAGGAAGATTTATTTATTTATATATATATATAAATATATATATATATATATATATATATATATATATGATAAAAAATAACGGTCCTAAATGTGATCCTTTGGGGACACCTGATGAAGTGATGTACTCTTCCGAACGAAAACCTTGAACAGTTACAAATTTGGATCTATTTTTTTATATATGACTCCACCCATCTCAAGAGTTGACCAGATACCCCAACCTCAGCAAGACGCTCGAGAAGAAGGTTATGGGTAATCTTATCGAAGGCCCTGCGGAAGTCAGTGTAGATAGCGTCAACTTGTTGTCTGTGGTCCATGCTATTGTATAAATATTCACTGTATTCTATCAAATTTGATTCGAGTGATCGCCTTTCGAAAAAACCATGCTGTTCTGATATTATGATGGATTTGACGGGAAAAATAAAATATATGTATAACACTTTTTCGAATAGCTTTGGGATCACCGATAGTTTGCTGATAGGTCTATAATTTTCAATAATATTTTTCTTTCCATTTTTTAAAATTGGTATAACATCGGCAATTTCCCAGTTCTCGGGAAATTCTCCAGTGTTTATTGATTGGTTAAAAATTAAGGTTCTTTTGAAAAATAATGGCAGCAGTCCATCGGGCTTGGTACTATCAAGTTCCTTCAATCCGTTTTTAACTTTCTGTAAGTTGAATCTGTTTTGGCATTTGTTGATGGAAAACTGTCGTGATTGAATATGTGTGTCTCTGGCATATACATGCTTTGAAAGTAAGTTGAAAGCAGGTTGCTAATGTCCTGTCCATTATCAGCAATGACGCCATCGTCAGTAAGCTCATTTGGGATCTTACTTGTGCATTGTTTTCTGAGAGAGGCATATTTCCAGAACTGTTTAGAATTAGAAGGTAATTATTGTTCTATATAATTCAAATAGTTTCTGAAACCAATTTCGATTGATATTTTCGAGCGAGTTCTAAGCAATTTGAATAAATTCATCCTCATAAGTCATCCTCGTTTTTATTCATTTTCCATTTTTTGTGAAATTTGTTTTTTTCTTCAACTGCACGCTCCTTTATAGTAAGGTGGAAAATACCTACTCTTACGGTATTTTGTTGTCTATAATGTTCATGATGGTTTTATGAAGACGATTCACATGATGACTCAAAGATTCTCCCGCGTGTTAGCAGTTTTACGGCGAATTCACTTCCAACAAGATGGAGCACTCCCTCATAATACCAGAGAAGTTCTTAATTACTCAATGAGCATTTTAATAATCAAGTGATTGCAACCAATGGTCCAGTACGGTGGCCTGCCCGCTCATCGGATCTCACTGTGCTCGATTTTTTTATTTGGGGATATGTTGAAGAAAATGTTTACTATGCAACAGCCCCAGCCACTCTTGAAATCTTAGAAGAAAGAATTCTACGGCTATTTAGAAGTTTAACGCCTCAAATGTTGCGAAACGTGTTGAGAGAAATAATTGAACGAGCTAAATGTGTCTTGCACAAGGTGGAATACCCTTTGGAAATTTACTACAGTGAAAGCAAATAAATTATTATCCATGGCACACTTGACAAAAGTACATAAATTATTATCCAATATTCTTCTTAGTACCTATTATTTGATTTATGTTCTTATTTTTAATCCAATCGCAAATAAATTAATATCGTTATATTCATCAAAAAATCCTTTTTTCGGAAAGTGCTTGTGCTTGACCAAAAAATGGTCACAATTTGAAAAATAATAGTAAGACACGAAAATGTAATTTTGCCAACTTGTCTCATTCCTGTCCATCATACTAGTTACTGAAACTTTGCAATTGTAATTTTCTGACATAACCTGAGGTCCTCAGATTAGTTTACGTCCGACCATGGCCACCTAGTTGCAATATTAAAAGTGACTCTAAAAAAATGAAGAAGGCGTAAAAACTTCTTAAAATGTCACATTCTGATCCAGAATTGTCTCAAAAATCCAAAAATGTTACAATATACAGGGTGTTCCATTCAAAAATTCAAAACCGGAGGCGAAACCGGAAGTGACCGGAAAGTGAAAAGTATGCGAAAACTCTCCTCTCCACATACCATTTACCTATACCAAATCTCATTTTGATACTCCTAATATTCTAGAAGTTATGATTTGTCCAATAGATTCGTATGTATATATATATATATATATATATATATATACAGGGTGGGGCACCACATACGACACGGTCCCTGTAAACCAAACCATAAATTTTTTCGGGAATTTCTCCATTTCATTATATGTATATTGATTAAGGCTGCAAAAGGAAATTATTTTGGAGTCTACAGGGTGTCTCAAAAAAGTATGACATATCAAAGTTGTGTTTTTTTTAATGGAACACCCTGTATTTTGTAACACTTTTGAATAGGCCAGGAAAAAATAATATGATTTCATAAAAGGTACTATGTACCTAACTATAACCGTTCTCGAACTATTGATTTTTTCATGAAAATGCTAGGTACAATTGGAAACTAAATAACATCGAAAGGTATTGAAATCATCCCTTCGAATTCTGACCAAGCATGGAAGAGGTTTTGGGCTATTGATTTCGATAAAACCTGTTTCTCAATATTATACAGAATGTTCAAAAATAATTGTCATTTTTTATAATTTCGGACAAACATAACTTTGTTATTTAATGTGACACCCTGTATATTTTTGGTCAAAACCATATTGAATTCAATTATCTTTCATTTTATAGGGGGGTTCCCTATACCTAACCTAAATAGTTTTTCAGATATTGCCTTTTTCAAACAGTAGTTCTTATTTGAATGCATTCTTTGAATCAAGATAGCTTTGTTGAAACGACATTCATTTGATTTGCTCACAGAATTCTCATTGACAGTTGTTATACTCCACTTCATCGAAAATATTCACTGTTCACTAAAATGAAGTTATCATTTACATTAATATTCTGACAGTAGCTCATTAAACAGACTATACCAATTTTTTTTATTAGTCAACTGAAACAACAACAAAATATGAAACACAAATGTATTTAATTCAGAGTAGGTGTTCGAAATGACTACCATCCTGTTGAATACAAAGAGCCAATCTCTCTATGAAATAATTCTCAACATTTAATAACATTTGAGGCGTCACTCTTCGAAAAGAAGCCCTCATTCTCTCCTTCATATTTTCCAGTGTGGTTGGAGGAGTGTCGTAAACCTCATTCTTCAAGTATCCCCATAGGAAAAATCGAGGCAAGTCAAATCTGGTGATCTCGCTGGCCAATTTTGTGGTCCTCCCCTACCAATCCATTTATTCGGAAAGTACATATCCAAAAACTGTCTGACACTGAATTTGAAATGTGCCGGAGCTCCATCCAATTGTAACCACATCCGTTGTCTGATATTCAGCGGCACATTCTCCAGAAACTCAGGCAGATCATCTCGTAAAAATTGTAAAAATTTTTGACCATTCAAGTTTCTATCAAAAAAGTATGGTCCTATAACTTGTGTACCTATAATTCCCCCCCACACGTTAACAGATCATCTATTCTGGTGATCCAGAGTGCGGAAAAAATGGGGAGTCACATCACTATAATAATGGAAGTTGTGTCTGTTCACTAAGCCATTGTTATGAGAAGTAGATTTATCAGAAAAAAAAAATGGAATCCAAAAAATTTTCATCCTCACTAAACTTCTCCAGAACCCATAGACAAAACTCGATTCGTCGATGGAAGTCTATTTCATATAATTCCTGGTGCATCTGAATACGGTACAGGTGAAATTTGAATTTTTCCATCACCCTAGAAATGCTCCGTCTGCTTATCCCTGTTCTTTCTCGATCTTACGTCGACTCGTATGACGGTTTTCTATGATTGATGCTATAATAAGAAATTCATTTTCCTCATTTACAATGATAGATTTTGGTCTATTTGCCTTTTCATGAGCTACACTTCCAGTCCTACGAAATTGATGTAGCAATCGTTTGAAAACCAATTTGTTTGGATGATTCCGGTCTGGATATTTTTGGGCATACACCCTCGACGCCAAAAGGTTATTCTCCAAACACTCACCAATCGCTAAAATGATATCTATCCGCTTTTGAATGGGATAAGTTTTCATTTACGACGCTAATATTTCAGTGAATGTTTCGAATAACGTAAAACACAATAACTGTCAATAAGAATTCTTTCAACGAATTGAATAAATGTCGTTTCGAAGCTATCTTGATTCAAAATATGCATTGGAATAAGAACTACTATTTGAAAAAGCCAATATCTGAAAAACTATTTAGGTAAGGTATGAGGAACCCCAATATGAAATGAAAGATAATTGAATTTTATATTGTTCAGACCAAAAAAATACAGGGTTTTCTATTTGAAATAACAGAGTTATCTTTGTCCGAAATTATAAAAAAGTGACAATGATAACGGGTTTTATCGAAATCAATAGCTCAAAACCTCTTTTATGCTTGGTCAGATTTCGAAGGGAAAATTTCTATACATTTCGATGTTATTTAGTTTACAATTGTACCTAGCATTTTCATAAAAAAATCATTAACTCGAGAACGGTTATAGTTAGGTACATAGTACCTCAAATGAAATCATATCATTTTTTCCTGACCTCTTCAAAAGTGCAACGAAATACAGGGTGTTCCATTTAAAAAAACACAATTTTGATGTCACACTTTTTTGAGCCACCCAGTAGACTCCAAAATAATTTCCTTTTGCAGCCTTAATCTATATACATATAATGAAATGAAGAAATTCTCGAAAAAATCAATGGTTTGGTTTACAGGAACCGTGTCGTATGGGGTGCCCCACCCTGTATATATAACAATTTATGCATGTTTCAACTTCGACGTGGTTTATCCCCAACCACTTCTAGAGTATTACTCAATGTTAGTCTGCAAAATCGTTCATCCAATTTGACAACTAGATAGCATGGCATGGGTTTTTCAGTTATCGTTTTTTTTTTAATATTCGAGAATCCTAACGTCGTCTATAATCATAAGAAATCTGAATGAAATGAGAATGAATAAACATGAATCATCAGAAATATTATTCAGTTTAAACTAACAAAGTTTGAATCGGTCAGGATTCGAAAGCGGGCAGGCGAGCAACTTACCACTGAGCTAGCGATGCTTATTATCATGTATATAGCTGAGAGCTACTAATCAAAAACGGGATCAACGACAAATATAGCTTTCTCTCTCTCTGGCCAAGTACTATTTTCCATCCTTCTTGAGCCAGAAACGCGCTCAAAGATGTTTCACTTCAATTATCAAGATTTGGACAGATGACGCGTTGATGGTTGGCATCAAGGAAAGCGGTGTAAACCCACCAAAATAGATGAAACTGGGCTATATTCCATGTATGTGATAGTAGATTAGATTTCAGCCAATAAGCGTGAAGCTTCCACCATTATTCTCATTTAAAATAGATTAAAGAGAAGAGTATTTGTTGAAAACTACAATTTCAGTTATAGGATAATTTGAATGAGTTGGCGTAATTCTAGGTATGGAAATATGATTGTTCTCCAAATAAAATTTTCAAATATATCGAACTTTTCTAACCAAAGAAACTCGTGACAACTTGCTGTTAGAGCCATATATTCTGCTTCAGTAGTTGATAAAGCCATTGTTGACTGTTTTTTGCAATTCTATGTAATAGCACCACCCTGTAGAAGAAAAACGAATCCTGACACTGATTTTTTCTCATCTATGTCACTTGCCCAGACGGAATCGCAAAAACCAACTGAGTTTGCATTTTCATTATTCGAAAACTCGAGTTTTGTTCGTGTAGTTCATCGTAAATATCTGAAGATTATTTTTACAGCATTCCAGTGACATTTACCTGAATTTTTGTTGAATCTGCTGAGATAATTGACAGCAAAAGCTAAATCAGGTCTTGTAGCATTGGCTGCATATGGCACGTTTTTCATATTTTCTCTTTCACAGTCATTTTGGGGGACCATTTCTTTCGACAACTTCTGGTTTGGATCGATGGGTGTTTTGATAGGGTTACAATTTTGCATATTGAATCGAATCAAAATTTCTTCAATATCTCTCTCCTGGTCAATCCATAATATACTTTTTTCTTGTCACGGGTTATCCTTATCCCCAAACAGGAATAAGCCTCATCTAAATCCTCCATTTTGAATTCCATCATCAGCTGAATCTTCACATCTTCCTTATGCTGCTTATTATTGCAAAAAATAAGTAGATCATTCACATACACGGCGATAAATGGCAAATGTGGATCAGCTATCCTGAAACAAATTTATGGGTCAACTTTAGTTCTAATCAGACCAATTCCTTGAAGAACTGTGTCTAATTTCTGATTCTATGCTCTGCTGACTTGCTTCAGTCCATACATTGCCTTCTACAATCGGCACACCTTTCTTTCTTCTCCAGGAATAATTAATCCTTCTGGCTGGGTCACATAAATTTCCTCCTTCAAATCGCCTTGCAGAAATGCACTGACAGCATCCATTTGATTAATGTCCATGTCAAATATGACAGCAAGTGCAAATAGATACCGAAGCGATCCGTAACGTACAACTGGTGAAATCTACCCCTGGCTTTTTAGGCCAACCAATAGAGACTTTCTGCTCTATTGATTCTGTGACAAAAATACTACCAGAAAACCGGTTGTGTTATCATACGGAAGACGGTTCGTAGTTATATCCTGTTATGTTTCCTACTCCCAACTGTCATTGCTTAATTTGTTATAAAGATTTGAAAGCATTTTATTTTTATTTTTTATTGTTTTTGACTTGTAACTTGAGAACCAATGAAGCACTCTCGATACTCTCGATGAACGAATTGTAGATAATCGAAATGCAAAGAAAATGAGCCTTGGCACGACTCGATCAGATCATTAGTAACGGAGGAAAACCGAAAAAACCGAAAAAAATCAGCTTTTTCAAAAAAAATTACGCCACTTTTCGAATTGTAGTGCAGAATTTTCACGATATGTAGTGATCAATATATACTTTATGTGTGGGAAACTCAGGTGCTGTCGCATTATTAGTTTTGGCATAATTGCAATATGAATTTTTCAATGCACTCTATTGCAGCAGACCTGGATGCAGCACAGGTGGTCCGGTTTCAATTCAACAAAAAGATTCCGAGAGTAAAAGTATAGTACTACAAAATGTATATTCTTGTTTTGCCTTAAAATGTTGCAAAATGGATGAAAAATACTTCCAAACATGACCGAAAATGGACGAGTGCATGAAAGCGGCTGAGTAGCGGGGGTAGAGCAGCAGTTGCAGGAAAACGTATGTATAGTAGTACAAGCGCGCTGCGCCCATCATGAATCTGCTGCTCTACCTCCACTCCTGAGCCGCTTTCATGCACTCGCCGGTTTTCGGTCATGTTTGCAAGTATTTCTCACCTATTTCGCAGCACTTTAACGCAAAATGAGAATGGTCATTTTATAGAATTATACTTTAACTTTCAAAATTTTCAAGAACTATTTGAATCGGACCACCTATGACGCATCCAGGTCTGTTGCAATGAAGTGCACTAAAAAAAATCAAATTGCAATTATGCCAAAACTAACCATCTAGCAGTGCCTGAGTTTTTCACACCACTATGTCGTGAAGAGCCTGCTTCAAAATTTGAAAAATGGCAGTGTTATGAATTTTTTCCAATGCAATGACAGTTGGGAGTAGGAAACATAACAGGATGTAACTACGGAACGTCTTCCGTATGATGGCACGGTCGGTTTCCTGGTAGTATTTTTGACACGAATCTCTATTGATTGGTCTATTTGTGCAAATCCTTTCACAAAGAGTCTCGCTTTGTATCTCTCTGTGTTACCGTTTGCATTTCGTTTTGATTTGGAGACCCATTTGATTCCTATGACCTTCCTGTTCTGAGGTAAATCTGATAATACCCACGTATCATTTTCTTCCAGTGCCCCCCTTTCCATTTCCATTGTTTTTGTCCAGCAATCTTTGTCATCCTTCTCCATAATTTCATCAATAAACTATGTTCCGCTTGATAGCACACAAAATTATAACATTTTCTGGGTTGTGCTGTAGATCGACTTGAACGACGAAGTTCCGGAGGTTTTTGTTTTATATTCACTTCAATGTCACTTTGTGTGGAATTGAAATTCATCGATTCGGATTCCTCGAAATGTGTTTTTTCTCCGTTTCGTTATTTTCATTAATGAAAATTGGTGAAAATTAAGACGAAATTAACATAGGAACTGACTTCTCCTCTGCGTTTGGTTATCTAATTTATTTTCAAGAAAAATCACATCTCTCGAAATTATTATTTGTTTTTTCTTCAAGTTATATTAACGGTAACCTTTCATATTATTGTCATATCCCACAAAAACACATTCTTCACTTTTCGGATCCCATTTGCGTCTTTTTTGTTTTGGGATATCAGCCATAGCTTTACATCCAAAAATGCGAAGATGGTTCAGTTCTGGTTTCTTTCTGGACCAAATTTCTTCAGAAGTGATGTTTCGGAGTATTTTTGTAGGAAATCTGTTGATTAAATATACAGAGGTTGAAACTGCCTCAGCCCAGAATTCTTCTTGCAGTCCTGAATCGTCAAGCATACACCTTGATTTTTCAACTATAGTTCTGTTGAATCTTCCGGC
Organism: Gonioctena quinquepunctata; assembly: GCA_018342105.1. NCBI lineage: Eukaryota > Metazoa > Arthropoda > Insecta > Coleoptera > Chrysomelidae > Gonioctena > Gonioctena quinquepunctata. The sequence continues at coordinate 262,244 of JAFIRS010001773.1, read as the reverse complement.
TATTCCATTTTGCTCTGGTGTATAAGTGACAGTTGTTTGGTATTTTATGCCAGATTTTCGGAAAAACTTTGCAAAAGATCGATTTTTGTACTCAGTCTCTTCATCAGTGCGAATCATCTTGATTTTCTTTCCAGTTTCATTCTCTGCATAGCGTTTAAAATATTCGAAAGATTCCAGCACTTGGTCTTTTGTTGAAAGGAAATAGACATACAACTAACGGGATAAGTCATCGATGAATGTCAAGAAGTAGCTTGATCCGCCAATAGATTTAACTTCCATGGGACCACATAAGTCAGAATGTACAAGCTCCAAAATTTCTGATGCTCTGTTCCCAGAATATTCAAAAGGCAGCCGGTGTTGCCTTTCAAACAGGAAATGCATGTTTCATGACTTGTATTTTCGAAATTTACATCATGTACCATACCGTTTTCAAGTAAAATCATACTGTCACTATTTGAATGTCCTGATCGTCTATGCCACATAGTTTTGTCTATTACATTTCGCGAAGTGCTGTGTCTATCGGTGCACAATCCAGTTCATACATATTATTGCCCATAGTTCCGGTTGCAACCAAAACTCCGTCAACGTCTTAAATCTCACAACCTTACGCGTCAAAATACACTTTATGTTAGTTTTCAGTGATTTGACTAACACTCAATAAGTTTGTAGCAATGTCTGGAATGAACAAAACATCTTTCACAACCACTGTGTCTCTAGCACCATTTGCATTCACTTCTAATGTTACTATTCCTGTCTTCAGTACATTAACAATTGCTTCATTGGCAATAACAATTTGGGATTCATTGAAATGTTTTTTTCTAACCAATCTCCTCTTTTGGTCATGTGCGCTGTGGCCCCTGGATCAATATACCATTGTTTCCTAAATAATAAAAATAGAATGATTTCGGCACACTTGATTGACATCTTACTTTTGAACCATCACATTCATAGGACTTATGACCATTTATACCATCTCGGCCCGTTTGATTTGTATTTGTGGTTGAAATGCTCTTTTCTATATTTCTCTCTATTACTGGGGAATGCACCATCATGATGGGACGCCTTTCCAACAAGGTTCGACTTGATAACTTGTGAAAGTTTCTTCTTGATTGAATCAGCTGTTATGCTTGTGCCTGAACTTTCAATCCCCATAATCATTGGTCTATATTCATCTGTGAGGCCAGCAAGCAGAAGAGTTCCAACCCATTCCTCACTAACTTGAAATCCAATAGCATTCAGTTTGTGAGCTGTTGAGAAGATCGTATTGACATACCATTCAACATCATCCGTATTTTCAAGTTGGGTTGTGATTAATGTTCGGAGAAGATTTACTCTTCTGGTCGAACCAGAATCTTCAAAAGCTTTGTTCAATTTCTCACATGCCTGTTTTGCAGTTGTGCTTTCTTGAATATGAACGAAAATGATTGGATCCACGGACAGGATTATTTTCCATCGTGCTTTCGTCACTTTCTTGGTATCGTTTTCTGTACCAAGAACACATTCCCAAATATCCTCGTGTTCGAGATAAAATTGTATGGCAAATTTCCATATCGAGAAGTTCTCTCGACCTTTCAGCATCTCGATTTGAAAATTTGAATTCGAGCTTGTAATTTTCACGGAAAAGTTTCCCGACAAAATAATTTCTTAGCACTCTACTGGCCCCATAACCTGATTGAATCTCAACAGCAGCAATGGTTATTGGTTAATGAAATAAATAAACTATTGTGACAAGTTTTTTTCATCTTTGAAAATCAACTCGTCTGTACTTGAAGAATCAGAACAATAATATGTACAATCTAGATATGAAAATATGAATTCTGCTTTCCAACAAATTGGAATGACATTGTTGCCCAGAATTTTTCAATATTCGGTCTATTGGGCCTACGGTCATAATGATCTACTTCAGGCGTACTGCAAAAGCAGAAATATAGCTCACTTTCTAACGTACCTTCATTCAATTAAATCATTGTAGTAGGAGAGCCCACGAGGCTAAATGGGGATTTATTCGAGCGTCGTGGGGACCTAATGGATTTTAAAGATTAGATGGTAGATAGAAAAAAAAGTTATACGATCTATACCCTTTTACCGGTGGAGAGAGCGTCTACAGGTTTTCAAAAATATTTAAAAAAATTGTCATATAGAAATACTCGAGCGCGTCTGATATGAACACTATTCATATACCCCACGTGTCTCTGGGGTAGCCGTATGGAAGGATATAAAATAGGAAGAAAATAAATCTATTCGAGCGCGTCAGATATTCAGAGAGCAATGTTAAAAGAAAGAACCATTCAAAAGACTGACGATTCGAACGTGACGCAAGCTCGCGGCGGCTTTTTGAAAATACAAAAAAAAATCGCCATCTTGAAATACTCGAGCGTGTCAGATTATCATAGAGATGGTTCAGCTCGATGTCCTAGACATGCTGACCCATAATCTGACAATTATTTGGAGGGATTTACTTAATCTGACGATTTGAAAAAAAAAATATTCATGATTTTTTTTATCATTAGATGTGTCAAATAAGATGCATATAAAATAGCTTGAGAAGGAAATAACAGGAACATGTTATTCGGAACTCTCCCCAGAAACTTCCGGTCCATTATCACATTCCGCCTCACTTTACTGAATTTTGGAAATCGGAAGGTATTTTAATCGCTGTGAATAACTTATAACACTGTGCGTGATATCCTTAATTTGATGATGTTTCAGTAGATATTTCAATATTATTGTACGTTGTTCGTGTTTTCTTGGGAACCGGTTTGCTCCGACGATACTCCAAAACCTTCTTGCATTCTTTAATATTTAAATTTAACAATTTTTTCAGATGTATCTTGTTCACAAAATACACACTTCATAATAATATCACACATAGTATGGCAGATATTAAATTCACAAAAGTTAATTCACAAAACTTATATTAAATACAAACAAGCCAGAGCATTGTGTATATAATGTCAAGGGAAAGAGAGACGCGGAGTGAGGAATACATGCTTCACTGCAGCTGCACGCACTGAACTTTATTAACGTCTTTTGTTACTTCGGCTTGTAGAAATCGGCAGATTATATTTTTTCCGTTATCCTTGAACTATTTCCTTCGAAATAAAATAAAATCGACCGTGCTCGAGAATGTCAAGGAAACGTTTTTTTGTCAAGTTTGTAACCCAGCCACTCCCTTACGTCGGGCTTAAATCGTCAGATTATTGAAATGCACACTTTTCAGGATGTAAGTAAACTACCTTATCCTAATCTGACTTGCTCGAATATTTCTAATGATCGTTTTTTTTTACTATTCTGATCGGCTGCCCTAAACGCGCGGCCCTACTTAGAAGGCCCCCTTTATGTTTATCTGCTGTGCTTGAGTGAATCCCAAAATTCCCTATTGGGCTCCCCTATATTATTGATGATTTTAAGTACTTCGGCTTGTGGAAACCAGCAGATGATATTATTCCCGTACTCTTCGAATGATTTCCTTCTGAATGATAAACAAAAATTAACCGCACTCGAGAACGTCAAGGTGACGTTTTTTTTCGCAACTTTGTGACTCTCCTATTTTCTTATATCACGTGCAAATCATCAGATTTTCGAAATGCACACTTTTCTGCATGTGATTACCTTACCTTGCCTTAAATCTGACGCGCTCGAGTTTTTCTAACGATCGATTTTTTTTACTATTTTGGTCGGCTGCCCTGAACGCATGACCCTATATAATGGTGGGGGTACTTGACAGGGTGCGAGGTTTCTCCCCTTATGTTATTCTGCCGCGCTTGAGTAAATCCCAAAATCCCCGCTTGGTATCCCCTATTATTGGGCTGTATAGAGAAATACACGAATATCGAAGATGCTTATGTCACGAGCTATATTTTGTTCTTAACATCCATATAATTTCCAAACCTTCTCACCAATTACAGGACCAAGACAAGATATTCCAGCAAACATACGTGTCACAAAATCAGTCAGACAAGCAAGTTGTCCGGATGGTTTCAGTGGGCTCATACCTAACTACACTGATTGTTCGAAATTCATCAGTTGCAACAATGGCCAATCGATGCCGATGGATTGCCCACCAGGCACTCTGTTCGATACAAAGCAAAACGTTTGCGATCATCCGAATAAATGTTCCTGCTTCAACGGCCAATCTGGTTCAGAAATAGGGATTCAAATCGGTCAGGCTGTGGGACAGCAGAATCAAGGTAGATATGTAGATATAACATGAATAAAACTGCTCAACTCCAAAAAGTATTCAATTTCTCACTCATTCCATTCAATGACCACACCAATATTTTTCAGGACAGTATCATCATACGGTATATGGACAAACTGATAAGTGCAGTAATATCGGCAGTAGATGTGATCAGAATGTGCACACCCGAACTCAGAACAATTACGGATTGACTTCTGGCAGCACCTATGGATCCTCCAATGGGAATTCATTGAACAACATTCAGCAGAGTGGTACACATACACTACATCCAGTTTCTAACAGTTGTAACTCCCAGTACCAGAATTGTGGTCAACAAACTGCAGGGAAAGTCAGCGGCCAGAGAACAGGGTATGGACAATCGAATCCGAACTTGGGATATGGACAAACAACAATATATACTCACACAATCAATGGCCAAAATCCAAATCAAGGTGTTGGTCAACCCAGCAGCAATTCGGAACAAGGTTATATTCAAAGTTCAACCAATGGACAATCCAATGATGGCTTTGGATATGGCCAGACTTATGTACAAACATTTGGCCATACTGGATGTAACCCAGAAGATCAGAACTGCGTCCAAAGTATTGGACATAATGTAATACACAGTAATATACCTTCAACGACTTGCGATCCTTCGAAACAAAATTGTGCCAACAGTAACAAACAAAATGAATATCCACATCAAGAACACGGTCAGACTACGATTCATTCGCAGAGTTATGGTGAAAACTGCAATCCTTCAGTTCAGAATTGTGGTCACACAGAACACGATAGCGGATCAGTAAGTGATCAAACTGTAAACTACAACTACGCCACTGGCAAAAAATGTGACCCTTCAATTCAAAATTGTGTCAACAGTAACAAACAAAATCAATATCCACAACGAGGAATCGGTCAGACTACGATTCATACGTACAATTATGCTCAAAACTGCAACCCTTCAGTTCAGAATTGTGATCAAACAGAACCGAGTCGGGGTTCAATTGGCGATCAAACGATAAACTACAATTACGGTACTGGCAAAAAATGTAATCCATCAACACAAAATTGCCAGGGTCAAGGTTCAACTTTTATTCGAACTGAAACGCATAATGTTGGTCAAACTTGTAATCCGTCAACTCAAAATTGTCAAGGTCAAGGTTCAACCTATCATACTGAAACTCATAATGTTGGCCACACTTGTGATCCTTTGATTCAAAATTGTGATCAATCGGTCAGGCAAGGGTACGGTTCTACTAGTGGGCAAACTCAGATATATGGAACTACTCATAGCAATTCTGATCCATTTCTACCGGGGGCCATTCACATTGGCAGTCATAAAGGGAATTGTAATCCCTCAACCCATAATTGTTTTCAAAATGGACAAAAAAGCCAAACGTCGGGACAATTTATATGTGATCCTCGAATACATAACTGTGGACAAAACACTAGGCAAACTGAGACCGCGGTCTATGGCGTCAGTCGAACATCCCACAATCCTGGGAAAGGACAGTTCAACTGTGACCTCTCCACCCCAAACTGTGGCCAAAGTTCTTCTGGAAACGGACAGATCATCAGTCATTCATCAGTACAAAAATGCAACCCTGGTACTCAAAACTGTGGACAGGATCCAGTCATGAATAATGGACAGAGCTCCTCTAGTGTTGGCCGGAACTATAATACGATATGCAACATAAACGACAAAAACTGTCAACAGAGTCATTCAATCGTTACAAGGCGTACTGAACCCAAATGTCCTGATGATTTTCAAGGTTTGATAAAGCACCCCAGTGACTGCAAGAAATTTTTGAACTGTGCTAATGGTCAGACTTTTATTCAAGATTGTGCACCAGGAACATTGTTCAATCCAAATTTAGGCAACTGTGATTTTCCATATAATGTCGATTGTCAGTCGGCAGATGTAGGTGTAGCCGATTCAAGTCATGAAGTGCATTGGGATAGAAATGGTGCGTATATTTTTATCAATAATAATTTATTTCCAGTTATTATTTCTTTACCTGGAACAATTTCTAATAAGTTTGAATTTGAAACAATACTATTTGGAGGTTGCTCAGGGAAGCCTTTGTATCGAAAAAATTAAATTGTCAACGTTTCAAATTCAGTTGAATTCATCTTCAGGTATCTTAAAAAATGGTCCAAAATGATTTGAACTTGTCATGATGTATTACTACATTCAAAAATGAAGTTGAAATATAAAATGGATTCATAAAAAATCAGGAACAGGAACATGAAACAAAAATCGGGACAATTTATACCTTCACCAACAAATTCGGATACTATCTCAAAAACCATATTTTTGTCTTCGAAAATATGAATGTTTCCACTGGAAAAGGATGGAAAAATTTGTAAAATTAATATTATGACCATTTCTCCTGGCATATTTTATTTTGTCTCCCATGTGTTTGGATATACTTCGATTCAAATGGAGCCCTGTTTTGCATAGATACATTTCTTATAATTGTTATAGTTGACTTAATAAATAACATAAAATTCTATTCTGATGTGAAAACTTTTTTCCTCCTTCCCCTATAGGAAGTACACACTTTTCTACCTCACCTTAGGGAAGAAACTCATATTTCCTCCACCCAGGGAGAAAAAGTAGGAAAAGTACTTTTCGTCCCCCTCATTTTGAGCTTGTTGTAAATGAGGAAACTTGTGGATCTTTATATTCAAATTGTTTCAGCAATTTATAGAACATCTTGTATTCTGGTAACAATTGAACATGAATGTTACTTCAACGTCAGGTTTTTAAATAGAAATTTCAACTTCAGGATTCTGAGATACGTTTTTAGAGTTGAAAATAAAAAAATCATATCATCATATTATATATCACATGTGGCTCACTGACGGTAAACACGGTGATTTTAAATTCAAGATTCTTAGATAAGTTTTTTGACGCCACCTAATATTAAGAAACATGCCAATATAGCGTCATCAACCTTACAACCACAAAAATCTAAAGAACGTATGGAAAACAATATACACAATATAAGCAATGGGCTGAAGACAACAAGATAAATAATTATTCAGAAAATGTTTTTCACTCCAAGGAAAATCATTGAAAGCTTCAACACTTTGGTCCAAATATTCAATTCTACAATAAAGAACGAAATATCCAAAGTTGCTGAATTTTTGAAACGTCAAAATGTCGGATACAAACCAAATAAAGCTAAAACTTCCACAAGAAAAGAAAGCCCCCGATGATGTTCTTCTATTTATGCAGGTAACATATGAAATCTCATGCAAATAATTCAATTTTTGACATAAAATATTCATAGGTACTCCTTGTTATTGGAATTCCTGGAGCATGTCGATGTGATGGATGAGTTTATTGAAATGACTGTGGATAATATTGAAGATGAAGACAGTCTTTTAGAAATAAACATTCCCACTTCAAAAACGAATAACAACGACCTTTCGTAACAAATGCTACAACAGGCAACCAAATTTTGTTCAAATCGTAAAAAAATATATCTGCCTACGTCCTAAACCTAAACATAAACGATTTTTCGTATGCTTTAAAGCAGGCAAATATATGAATCAAGTGGTTGCCAATAATACTATATCCAAAGTACCACAAAAAATTGCAGAATATCTTAAGCTTCCAAATGCCGAACATTACACAGGGCACAGTTTCGGAAGAACTTCAGCAACTCTATTAGTAAACGCTGGTGGAGATATTTTGACTCTAAAATAGCACGGTGGTTTGCAAATCAACCAATATCGCTGGAGGTTATGTAAGTAGAACAATCTTACGCGAAAAAAAGAAACATTTCTGATCAAATTATGGGAAATTATGTAGAACCTGAACTTGACCATAATTAGCCAAGCACTTCTAGAAGTTACCACCATTACAATGTGCTAAGCGAAAATACTTCAAATCCTGAAGTAATGAATATTCCCACTTCAAAAACGAATAAACAACGAACTTTCGCAATAAACGCTACAACAGGCAACGACCCAAATTTTGTTCAAATCGTAAAAAAATATACCTGTCTATGTCCTAAGACTGAACATAAACGATTTTTCGTATGCTTTGAAGCAGGCAAATATATAAATCAAGTGGTTGCCAGGAATACTATATCCAAAGTACCTACTACAAAAAATTACAGAATATCTTAAGCTTCCAAATGCCGAATATTACACAGGGCATAGTTTCAGAAGAACTTCAGCAACTCTATTAGTAAACGCTGGTGGAGATATTTTAGCTCTAAAACAGCACGGCGGTTTGCAAATCATCCAATATCGCGAAGCTTATGTAAGTAGAACAATCTTACGCGAAAAAAAGAAACATTTCTGATCAAATTATGGGAAATTATGTAGAACCTGAACTTGACCATAATTAGCATCACATATTACTTCGTTGGGTTTGTGGTAGAATCTATTAGTAGAAGAGAGGTATGGTTTGTGTCTGGATAGAGGCCCTCATATATGTTGAACCACTACAAGAAAATTTCAACTTCGCTGACCGCTTATTGCATAAATAACCGTAAACCATCACATATTACTTCGTTGGGTTTGTGGTTGAATCTATGTGTAGAACAGAGGTGTGGTTTGTGTCTGGATAAAGGCACTCATATATGTTGAACCACTGCAAGAAAATTGTTGTGCAGTAGTCATATAAAATTTTTGGTTCAAGCAAATCTGCTCTGAATTTGATAAACACCTGAAGACTATATTGGATATGGATATATTGGGCAAATTTGTTTGAAGAAAAGAAAGAAGGTCATACGCCACCCCTTCATAATGCAAAACAACCAATGAAAGTGTTCGATACTAATCATTTTAGAAAGCGGGTTTCCGATATTTTTAATGGGCCACATAGGGTCAAAATAGCAGATAGATGGGTAGGTATATATCGGCCGAGTTCACCTATGGAGACTATCTACAAAAATCTTGAAAAAGAAATGAAGGAAAAATTCGACTATGAAATTTTCGGAAGGATAGCTCATCTCACAAGCTAAGGGCATTCAACTATTTACAGAATCGTGAAACAAGAAAATGTCGTAGATGATTTGCCAAAAAGAAAACGAAAAATAAAAAAATTAAAAAAGTTGAGACACTATAGATCAGCGAATGGCAATAAAGGAATTACCCCGGCTCGTCCTCCAGGCAGGATCATTCAAGTCAAATAAAAGAAAATTGGAAACCTAAGTTGGTTTAATAGTCATGATGTAGTTCATTATGGATGGGTAGATAATTCGAAAAACTGTTGCCTTCAAGCACCATGTTCTTGAGAAAAATGGATGAATATTGTATACGCGGGAAGTGAGAAGGGTTTTGTACCGAAAGTGTTGCTGTTGACAGCTAAACAAATTTAAAAAAATCAGCAGATTATCATGCGGACATGACTGCACCTCTATTGAAAAAATGGTTCAGTGAACAATTGTTACCAAAAATATTATCAAATTGTGATGGAAAATACGTCGTACGACGAAGGGTGAAATTTCCCCTCAAAAGCGACAAAAAAGAGGACCTTTTGAAATTTATGGCTTCTAAAAATTGTAATATTACCCAAAAAGCCATGGAGGACGTATTACTACACCTTATTAAGAATTGGAATTTCGAGAAAGAATATGTCATTGACGAACTCTGTAAAAACACACTTCTGAAGTTACCTCCGTATTATTATGAAAAACAAATTGAGAAAATCCAATCTGTGTCCAAATCTAAGCGGAGAAGTAGTAGACTGCCTTTCACTGTGATTTCAAAAGAATGTGAATATTCCCTTTTGCCATCCATCCATCAACCCGTAATCATAAACCTGAATGATTCGTCTGATTCGGAGGATTGTATTTTGGAAAATTGAGGGTAGAAATGCGTGTCATTTTCCACGTATATTGTATTTTCTTGTTTTGGTTTCTCTCTCTCAAATGCTAAAAATGTGTTTGTCATCTTTTCTTGTATAATTTCATACCTAATTTACTTATTTTTTAGAACACTGATGCTTATTATTTTTTTGGGTAATCTTCACTTCCCTGATACTTTTTTTTATTACAAGCTTTCATTCAGTTTCATTTGTTAGTTGGTTCGTTCGTTAGGGTCAAATCTTGCAAGTGAATTTTGACCGACTTCTAGTAGTCCGATTAATTTGAAATTTGGCAGATGTTCATAATTCCGGTGACAATGGAGTTCTTGGCGGATCAAGATGGCGGAGGATTTGTAATTATGGTCCGATTTGATTCAAAAGTGGTATATAGCGGTTTTCGAAGTCGAAAATTATATTTTTTTTGTCAAAATTTATAAATTCAAGATCTTCCCCCAAGATGGAGGACCAGTTTTGTGATTAGGGTCCGATTCGAATCAAAATTGGTATGCGGGGGTTTTCGGGGTCGGAGATATGAATTTTCTGTCGAAATTTATAAATTCAGGATGGCGGCCCCAAGATAGTGACGAGTTTTGTGATTATGGTCCGATTCGATTCAAAATTGGTATGTGGGGGTTTTCGAGTCAAAGATCATGACATTTTTGTCAAAATTTATAAATTCAAGATAGCGGCCCCAAGATGGAGACGAGTTTTGTGATTATGGTTCAATTCTATTCAAAATTGATTTGCGGGGGTTTTCGGGGTCAGAGATTATGAATTTTCTGTCAAAATTTATGGATTCAGGCCAAAATGGTCAAAATTTATGGATTCAGCCTTAGGATGGAGGACGAGTTTACTGATTATGGTCATATTTCATTCAAAATTGTTATCTGGGGGTTCTCAGGTTCGGAATTATGAATTTTTTGTCAAAATATAATAATTGAAAATGGCGATTTCAGGATGACAAACGAGTTTTGTGATTATGGTCAGATTCTATTCAAAATTGGTGAGTGGGAGTTTTTGGGGTCGAAGATCATGATTTCTTTCAGCTCAAAACTCACAGGGGAGAGACCTTGTAATAACGATGCTCTATTGAAAATTAACAGATTAAGGCAAACTTACAAAAAGCAAAAAATTTAATAATTAATAAAAAAACGTTTGAAATAATTTTAAGTCAACAATTATTTTTTGTTGTATAATTTGGTTTCAGAAAGCTTGTCGCTCGAATTGTAATAAAATTATTACTTAATTAATTGTCCAATGAAATTAATTGGTATCTACTTTCTTGAATACTTTGTGAAAATAAAATACTTGGACAAGTTCTGACTCACCAACTAATCACTGCCCAATCATATTAATTGGTACCTACTTTCATGAACACTTCGCGCGACACCCTTTTTGAAACCAAATAATTCAACAAAAAATAATTAAATAATTGTCAGCGATGACTTGAATTTATTTCATACGTTTCAGTACACGGCTCAAATGGAAGCTTGTCTTTGAAAAGTTTTTTTTTTATTAGTTATTTTATTATATCTTAGAACGCTTTGTCTGAAAAAACGATCACAATATTTTTGCAAAGATCATTTAAATAAATCATTATCAATCAATCAATCAAAATATACTCTTGTCATTGACAAAGCATAGTGTTAGATCATATTATTATCATTATAATTATTACAGAGGACACAGTGTGGGGTTGAATAAAAATAAATTCAATAAATAAGCAGTACAAACACCTAATATAACTATAAAAAAAAACAATATTGAAATGATAGATCAAATAATTGCAAACAACTTTTTTCAATAAATTCACTTCATCCATAGTTATTTTTGAATATCGGCCGATTCTTGCTTAACCGCACGCCACTGATGATAACGGCTTTGCGGGTATTCAGTCAAATTGAATGCACCAACTTCTATAAATTATGAAATTTTCTGAGAAACTATTAATAAAAAAAATCCCATATGGTTCCAAGTTTTTTCGGACACTGTATATACGGATATGACAGTAAGTATTTCGTAATTTATTAAGTGAAGTCCGCATGAGTCTCGAAGTTTTGATTTGCATAGGCTTCTTAGAGCACGTTTTTGTTAGACAAAAACACTTTGTATAGAGGAACTATTACACGCTCCCCAAAATGGAATGCCATACCTCAGTTGCGAGTTTATTAAAGCATAATACACTGTTTTTGCAACTGATTATCCCAACTCATTTGATGCCATTCTGACGGCATAGCAACCAGAGGATTACTTTTTGTTGGGGTTGTTTATATGAGCATTGAATTTCAGCCCACAATCAATGTATAGCCCCAAAAATTTTGAATTTGTTTTTTTTCCAATCATTTTAGTTTCTAGGCATATGTCTCCAATTATACATCTGGATGAAACTATATTGGTTTTCGATCTGTTGAATGTGAGACGATTTGAGTCACACCATTTTTCCACTATTTCTATGTCTTTGCTGATGATCCGATGTAGAACAGTTCCATCGTTGCTATGCCATGAAATAGTAGTATCATCAGCGAAGAGAGTGAATTTTCCTGATATATCAAGGACTGTGAAATCATTTATATATAGCAAAAACAGAATGGGGCCAAGGATTGAGCATTGAGGCATGTATATTTGCATTATTCGAGGTTGATTTTGTTTTACTTATCTGCGTTCGATCTGATAAATATGATTCAAACCATCTATGAGCACTATATCTCATGACGTAGCAGGGTAGTGTTCTAAACAGAATTCCGCGATTCACACATACAAATGCTTTGGACAAATCACAAAATACATCCGCAGCCACCTCGCCACTATTGATTTCGCTGTACAGTTTATATAAAAAAGAAAAAAATTGCATCATTAGTGCTTTTATTATTTTGGAATGCAAACTGTTGGATACTCAATCTATTTTTGACAAGTTTCTCAATTATTTTTGACAGTGTTGGAATGAGAGTTCTCATCACCACCTTTATGCAGATGTTTTTGGGAAAGAGAGAGTGCATTCGGAGGAAGGTTTTTGAAAATTCTTATGGACATTTCGTCTATTCCAGATATGATTTCTCTCAATTCATCAACGTTTGAATCGTACAGCACAAGGTTTTGATCCTCAGTAATATAGCTCAAATTAACCATTGGATCATAGGGAATTGTTATATTCTCTCTCTCAGAGTGTCTGCAATCGAGCAGTAGTAATCGTTGAGAGTGTCTGGACCGAGTTCAGATTCTACCCTCTTCCCAGAGTTTTTTCCTCTGAGTTCATTGATTATTGTCCAACTCTCCTCCAGCATATTATCGTCGCCTCCAATACGATTTTGGTAATATTTGTCTTTTTCGAGTTTTATTGGTTTCCAATGAATTGACCAGAACTCATCGAATAGTTCTTTTGAAGTTAAAGTCACATCCCAATTAATATGTTGGCATTTCATATAAAACCTATCATAGTTCGACCCAGTGTAGAGACGACCATACCTGAATTTCTCTCTTGCTTTGTTGCATGGCATAGTCTGATGAACCGGCAGAGTCCACAGAGCATGTGATATATTGAGATTATATATTGCTGCAAACATAGTCAATAGTAGTGCTAGAATATTGAAAGATTCCACATGCATGTTTAGATTGAATGCAGTAAGAAAATGTATGAGTGAATTCCTAATATTACAGTGTGTGTCATTGAAATTTATGTTCAGATCATCTGTTAATATAATATTAGATTTTCCAAGGATACTATTTAACAGTGGCTCTAATTGGTTTAGGAATTCATGGGTATCTGATGATGGAAGATCTATAGATACATAATATATACAAATTGACCTTTAAAAAATAGCTAACAGAAAACTCAAATATTTTTTCCCGAAAATAATTGTCAAATTTGGTAGTATTGTCAATTGATAGCTCTTTAATTAATGAGTTTTTGATTAAAATCATTATACCACTATGAGTAGCAATACTTCGCCTGCATTGTCATACTACTGTGTAGTGTGGTATATAAAATGGCTTATCATATTTTAACCAATTTAACCAATTAGGAAAGTTATTTGAATTTCTTTCTATCTTATAATAGCATAAGAGGATTAGAATGAGTCAGTTGAACATTCATTTACTCCTATTGGAAGATTTGATCCTGAGACTTTGTACAATTAGACTATTTGATAGAAATCAATGATGAGGATTAATGAACTTGCTGTAACTATCAAATACTGTGATAATTTGAATCAGTTCAGAAAGCTCTTGAGAACATTTCTTTATGAGGGAAAGGAAATAACAAATTCATCTTGAAGTCTCCCTCCACAATTTTATTTTTTCGGAATATTTATTACCAAATGCACTTTTGAAGTCTTCAGTGGTATTACAGAAGTAGCTTGAAAATTATTTCAAGATAGACAATGAGGTTAATTTGATGATCAGGACATAATTGGGATGAGATGTCCTGAATGACCTATCCTGAACCGGAACTGTTCAGGCGGGATTTAGCTCTTCCTCAATGCTAACAAAGCGTTTCAGCAGAATTCTGTCCACTACTTTGGCGATAGCGATCAGTAGGGAAATTGGCCTGTAGCTGTCTAGTAGGTGTTTAGTTTTACCCACTGTATGGATTGGAATGACTTCCGCTTTTTTCAAACAATTTGGATAATGCTGCCACCTAATTATCGCGTCAATTATATATAATAATTGTACTAGCGATTTCTTTGGCAGATTCTTAAGCAATATCTGGGGCTTTGTGTTTTGATAACCTTTTTCTTGTTTCCTATATTTCCTCGGAATTTGTCATTATTTTTGGATTATATTATTGCTTAACGGAGTTGAGGCCAATTCCCTAATTCCCCGAGCGATAGAGGTAAGTCTTTTACGATAGTCTAGATGATCTTCTTCTGTATGATGAATTTCACTGAAGTGTTCACCGAAGAGTTCAGCTCTTTGTTTAGGGTCTTGCACCGATCGAGAGAGGCCAAATTTCCATGGATGAGATGAGTACGAATTTTTTCTGTATTTTTTTCGAAATTTTCCATAGAGATTGAACCCCCAAGTTGAGGTTGACAAGTGTACGATTTTACTTTTCGTTAGTATGATTGTTGATGAGCTCAGTGATTTCCTTGCCTGATCTTGAAAAATTATCTTTGTGAGCCGGCAACCTTGTGGTTGGCCTCTCTTTTCGTTGGCTGTTTCTTAGTTTAATTAAATTTTGGATGTACTGCGGAATCGTGTCCCTATCTGGCTATGGCTAGCTGAATGTTTTTAATGACGTTTTCCGTTTTGTCTTCAATTTCGTACTTACCAATATTTGAAACAATCGTGGTTTTTTCATTCATGATTCTTCTGAACTCATGCCAATTTGTATTAATTTAGTCAAATCTCACTCTTTCGATTTTTTGTTTACTCTTATTCTTTAAGCTAAACATTACCGGCAAATGGTCTGAGGTGAGTTCATCTAAGGCTGTGAGCTCGCTAATATTTCCAATATTTGAGATATTTTTATAAACTACGAGTTTATAAACTACCAGGTCGATTACCGTCGGTGACATACCGTTAAACGGGTAATGAGTTGCATTTCGGCTGTATTGTACAATGAAATTATTGTTATTTGAATATTCAGATAGTGTTTTCCCATTAGTGCTATTTCGAGTTGGTCCCCCATTCCACTCACGATGTCTGGCTTCGAAATCACCAGCAAGCAGAACCTTATTGTCAGCATCAAACAAATAGTTCAAATCCGCGGTGGTGAATTTGTTATGGGGTGGGTTGTAAATACTTGATAAACACGTACCATCTGATAATTTTATGCCAACATACTGTATTGACGAATCGCATCTTGAATGAACTGTATATGGAATATTATTTCGGATAATTATTGCTACACTGGCCTGCACCCTTCTTCCGACCGGCCCTCCCGCCCTGATAGTGGAAAAACTCCTGAACTGCAGGTTATGCTCCAATCGGAGTCTAGTTTCGGATAGACATATTATATCGACCAAGTGAATATGAATGAAGTTGATGGGAAGTTCAAACTTCCCATCAACTCCATTTGCGTTTAGCATGCACATCTTTATCGAGTTAAAGTACGTATTTAGTTCTGACGACTATGAGAAATGTGAGATCAACAAAGTTACGATCTATTTCCGGTGCTAAGGTCCCCTAGCACTCGTGAAATAGCGGAAACATTTACTTAACTCGTGAGTTGAGAAATATTGCCCATTAGCCCTGTGAAACCATTATTACCATTACCATTTGTGTGGAAGTTAAGAGATTCTTGTTGATTTGTGGGAGGGGTGGAGGGGAGAGAAAGTGATCCTGCGGTGGCCTGGATTCTTCGCTCTTCCTTCTCCTGTCCTTGGCCTCTTGTTGGGCTTCTTCTTCTTCCTGTTCATGCATTCTCCTTCGGTGGAGGTACAGGAACATATCTTGTTACAATCTTAGGCTGGGAGTTGGCTAGCTTAACTTGAATTTCCTCAACTTTTCTTATATATGCTGTACATATTGTGGCATTGGCTGAGTGTGCGTCTTTGCAATTGCAGCACCTCATGGGGGTGTCTCGGCTTTTTGTGCATGTTTTGATTTTCGACACATTTCAAACATTTTGGATTTTTATTGCAGCTGTTCGTTGTAGTTCCCACGAGACAATGGTGCTTAAAACAGATTCGAAGTTATTTTTGAGTTGGTTCAACTTAACCCTGCTGTCTGTAGTGATGATGAACTTACGTCTGACTGATTCGTCAATCTTGTAGACTTTCAGGACGTTTAGGCCTTGAGATATAAAATCATCTTTCACATCCTCTTCTCCGGAGTCGTTTTCTAACCAGTAAGGACAAAAGTGTGTTTTTCTACTTCTTTTTTTTTGTATAAGAGTAAAACTGAATTTGGATATTTTTTAGATTTTTTTGAATCTTGTTATGATCATGAGCCATGGGGATTTGTATTATGGTATTATTCTTATCATATTTAACATGTAATTTTTTGTCGGGGTACTGTTTCCAGTTTGCTATAGTGTGCTTCTTGAATCAGGTAATATCCTAAATTTCGAACACTCTCTGTAATTTTCAAATCATAATTATTGATGGTATGAAAATGAAAACTAGTCTTCACAACAGAATTGCAAAAATACAAAGTCGATGAAGTTGCTCAGCCAGATAATTTTATTTAGTGTATGCCTGCACAAAATTTCAACTACTATGAAATAGCACATTAGTACTGACGCCAAATTAACATATGTTTTGATTGTTTTCACTCGCTTGTATAAACTACTACTACAAATTGAGTGGCCATATCATAACTACTAGTTCTACTATTCCCCTAAATGATTATTTCATGAATTCAGGATTAAATCGTTCAGATCTGATAGGCAAGATCTGTTTTCGAAAGTTATTATGTTTGAACCAGACAGATGAGAAAAACTCTTGAAAAAACTACCAAAGACACCATAACTTAACCTCCAAAATGAGTTGCCTAAAATGAACAGATTTACGTACCTGATATTGGCGATTCATTATAATTTTAATTATAACACATTTAACTCTCCCTTAAAGAAGTGTATAACCGTCGACGATGGCAAAGAAATATTTGAAGATGGTCCACAGCATAACAACAAATACCAAATACCACTGTGCTGTGATCTGTGATCGTCATTATGGCTGGTCGCCCGCAAAACATCAGCGCATGCGCTTATAATGAGTAAATTGCATTCATCATTCGTAACTTGAAGGTTATGTTGGTAGGTTTTATCTGTACATTTGAAACATTTCAATCTGTACATTGGAAACATTTTAGACACATTTACTTGTGAATTTAAATTTCGATTTAGGGTTCCATTGAAACGTTTCATACATTTGAAACATCTCAGTCGGTGCATTTGAAACATTTTAGACAAATTTCCTTGTGAATGTGAAATGTTAGACGTTTATGATATATTTCTGAAAAGTGCGTTCAGAATGTTTC
Source organism: Gonioctena quinquepunctata (assembly GCA_018342105.1). Taxonomy (NCBI): domain Eukaryota; kingdom Metazoa; phylum Arthropoda; class Insecta; order Coleoptera; family Chrysomelidae; genus Gonioctena; species Gonioctena quinquepunctata. Next base: position 244,314 of record JAFIRS010001773.1, on the reverse strand, counting down.
AAATGATTCGAATATATATAAAGAGAGAAATATACATTTGTTACGAATCCAAGAAATCCACCTTCCGCCTACAGCTGTTTCATGGTTTCTCAATCATCAGGACGGCTTGTGATCTTTCTGTAATTCGTTCCAAATATCTCATAGTGCTTATACCTACCGGAAAGTACGAAAATGTGAAATGCACAAAATTATAGAGGTGATACCTATAATATGTGTGGAGAAGCTTATTATGACGTGGAAATTTAATGACATGAAAATTCGTGCACATCAATAGGTCACCAACAGATGTCAGTATATGCCAATCCATGACAACAATAGTCGTACTCCTCGTGCGTTCAGAGTATCGCAAAACAAATAACTAGAGAAAGAGAAATTTGTTACGAATCCAAGAAAGCCACCATTCGCCTACAGCTGTTTCATGGTATCCCAATCATCAGGACGGCTTGTGGTCTTCTTCGAATTCGTTTCAAATATCTCATAGTGCTGATACCTACCGGCAAGTACGAAAATGTGAAATGCACAAAATTCTAGAGGTGGCACCTATAATCTGTGTGGTGGAGCTTAGACCTGATGACGTGGAATTTCAATGACATTAAATTTCGTGCACATCAATAGGTCACCAACAGATGTCAGTATAGGCCAATCCACGACACCAATAGTCGTACTCCTCGTGCGTTCAGAGTAACGCAAAACCAATAACGTTATTGTTTGTCGTGGATTGGCCTATACGGACATTTGTTGGTGACCTATTGATGTGCACGAAATTTCGTGTCATTGAAATTCCACGTCATCAGGTCTAAGCTTCACCACACAGATTATAGGTGTCACCTTTAGAATTTTGTGCATTCACATTTTCGTACTTGCCGGTAGGTATTAGCACTATGAGATATTTGAAACGAATTTGAGGAAGACCACAAGCGTCCTGATGATTGAAACCATGAAACAGCTGTAGGCGATGGTGCTTTCTTGGATTCTTAACAAATTTCTCTTTCTCTCGTCATTTGTTTTGCGATACTCTGAACCCACGAGGAGTACGACTATTCGTGTCGTGGATTGGCCTATACTGACATCCGTTGGTGACCTATTGATGTGCACGAAATTTCGTGTCATCAAAATTCCACGTCATCAGGTCTGAGCTTTACCAAACAGATTATAGGTGTCACCTCTATAATTTTGTGGATTATATATATATATATATATATATATATATATATATATATATATATATATATATTCAAAATTATTGAGTAGGTACTTTGGATAAGAAAACCAAAGAATATTTTTTTCAGACAATATCGTATCGTCGACTGGTGAAGCAGATAATCACCATCAGACAACAGAATGGTACCCAAAATCCAGCGAATTAAACATCTACGACCAGAACATAAACTCTCAATCAAATTGGGGAAAAATCGGGTTACTGAGCAGGCCAACCCATCCATCAACCACCGAAACTGCGCAGAATGTTGACCAAACTGCTAATAAATATCCAGATTATGTGGATGTTTTCGACCCTAAGGAACAACGTTATTTGGATCGTTCATCCACTACCCCAAGAAGTGCATGGCCACCACCTTTTCCAAAGGGTCAGGAAAATGTGGATTATGCCTTTGATTACGGAGATGGAGAAGAAGTAACTCTCGAGCCTGATGACATTTTCTACGCTGATTCAAAAAAGGGGAGCAGTTGTGAAGACGGCGACTTTCATTGTTTGCCTGATTCTTGCATATCCCAAACAATGGTGTGTGATGGACATAGGGTGAGCTGATTAAGTTTTTCCCTAATTCGTAAACATCGGTATTTCTACAAACTCTTATTATCCGACGAAAAAAGAAAGAGGTTCTCTAGTCAACGGCCATATTTTTAATTTTTTTTATGTATGACCACGCATAACTTCCTAGATATTAGTCTGATTCTGATGATGCTTCTCTTAATGGATACGGTACACCTCGAAATCGGTTCCATTTAAGTTCGAAACGAATTTTCATTTCCTTTCTACCACGCATTACTTTGTACTGGGTTATCTGATTCAGATGATTATTTTCTTATTGTATTTGTTATTGTATATATACTAGGTGATTCTCTGAGGTGGCTCACCCCTATAAATTTTTTATTATTGAAGATAGAAAAACGAAATTTGGAGGTTGTGTATTATAGTTCAATTTACATTTTTTGACATATTCACTTGCTTTGCCGTACTTCTGGTTTGACCAGAAATGACACCAACTGTCGTGTGGAAAACTATTTTCTGGGCCGCAACCCTGTCATCAAATTACCCTGTGTACATTTAATCTCAGAGCGCATATGCATATGAGGAATGAACACGGTACGAAAACCGTACGAAGAAACATCGTTTCCTACGAATGTAAATTAATCGACAATTTTCACACTTCCAGCTTCGAACTGAAATGACCTGGGTAATTGGGGGTCTAAAACTACAAGTGCACTCGACGGGTGGGCCATAAACCCAGTATCTATTGTGAATAGCACTTGGGATTTTGACGAGAGATTTCGACGAAGAGGCGTAAAATGAACAATTGGGTTTATAAAACAAGTGTACGAGATATTGTTTCTTTGTTCGGCTTCCGGTATATTTTTTCAAGATGTGAGTTAAAAACAGATTTTCTCTGAGAACCATAGAAAAAGTACAACGGACCAACGGGATTTTAGCCAGTTATGGGTGGGGGAGTAATAGTCTTCGAAGCCTGGAAGGCTTTTAAAAAAATCGAAAATAGTCAGTTCACTTCGCTTCGCCGGCCTCTTGAGTTCGAATACGTGAGTGATATATTTTCTTTTACTCTGCGAAGGCGCGCTGACGCGTGCGATTTTCTGCGACTGTAGCCAGTACGAGTGGGAGTTCACTTCGCTTCGCCGGCCTCTAAGTGGAATCGCTCTCGCCTGGGGGTGGTTTATTTTTTTTTTTCGTCGAAGACGCGCTGCCTGCGTGCGATTTTCTGCGACTATAGCCAGTCCAGTGGATATTAGGCGAGTGCTTCCTTGGGAAAAGCAGCTCATTCTTTCACAGTTATTCGGAGTCCTCACTGTGATCTCGAAGCATAGCGATAATTTTAATTTTTGAGAACTGACTAGACTAGATACGAGGGTTGATAGCCAACGGCAGCAGATTGAGGGATTTTTGGATCGTCAACTTCAAGAGTTCTAGCCTCCAGTCTTTTGATTAATCAACCTTTTCGTTTCAGCTCCTGATACAGGTTTTTCCAGCGTCCAGCTGATTTCTACGTTATACGTTGATTTGTATATTAACTAACCCTTCTCTTGCAGGATTCTGCACACGTGTGCTTTGGTACGCGGGGTGAAACAAGCCTAATTTGATTTCTCTTGAGGCTGGGAGAATACCCCCATATCGTCGGCAGCTCACTGACGTGATATCCCTCCTAAACCGCGATTTGTGACAGATACACTGAAGCGAGACGTCAACCAGAATTGAACACGTGTATGAACCTCAGTGCACAGGTCTTTCTGCGACTAAAAACGTATCAGTTACACTGCGGTGATAGGTGTAAACACGGGTTATTAATAATAAATTCTGTCAACAAAACTAAAGGTTTTAGTTCATGTGTGTCGAATATGTGTAGGGAACGTAGGTGCCTCTGTATGACCGTTGTGTTTGCAGTTGTACGCGTTATATAGTTCTGTCTTAGGGAAATTTTATTAAGATAGGCCACGGTACGCGTTTAATTTTTAGGAAGTAAATTCATTTTTGACATCTTCCCCCCATGTCCTACAATTTACGCTCGGGGACTCGCCCCGAAATACAAATTCAACAAACTTCATGTGTACTTCATCCCGTTGAAGGTATCACGCGAGTTTCATATACCCAAGCTCTTGTTCGTTCTTCAAATGAGAACCGGTCGGCTTTTCAGCCCATCCTAACAGCGCCAGTCCGTGATTCATTTTCGGTTGAAAATAATTTTTCTTTTGGCTCTAGCTTGGAGAGCCCTGAAATCAATAGGGATAATTCTGTCTCAGAAAGTATAGGCCCGAAGAGCGCACAGCTGTTTGTTGAATCGCGACGTGTCGAAAATTGCGCAACGGAATCTAGCGTCCTACTAGATTCGCAAAAAGCGGTGCATTTAAATTCACTTACATCTCCTTGGTTGAACCGTGTGAGAGGAAGTATGGATCGTATGCGAATGCGAACAAAATTCCCGTGGGGAACTTTCCTGTTGAAGACAATGATGAAACATCGAATGATTTTTCTGTTGAACAGAATACAATGCGTGATCTGAGTCAGAGGGAAAATTCCAATAATTTTTGTTTCAATAGGCCATTGAGAGCCTCCAGTGATATTTTGAATTTTGGCGATAGACCCGCCAGGGTAACTCATACCCCAGTAAGTAATGGCTCACCTCAACGAGTTGTGGAAGCCTTCCAAAATTTAGAGCTCAATACCTCCAGCCCACTCAATTTTTCTGAACAATTTTCAAACAAATCAGGAATGAATGGGAATATAATGTATGAGTAAATCGCCCCCACACTCCAGACAATTATTCTAGTATATCAGAGCCCAATTGCTCGCGAGCGAATGTCGGGCCTCCGATCGAAGGGGTCCCATCTGCACGCGAGGCCGTTCATCAGACGGCCCGCCTGAATTGTGAAATCCCTGCTATTCGGCAGGTGGTATCGCAGAAGGAACGGGAATAAGGGGAATTATTCTTAAGGTTCGAGAGATTCCGTGAGATGAAACGGAAGACACCGGTAATAAATGCCGGTGAGGAAGTCTCACCGATCCCGTCCCCTGTAGGTAATCGACCTGTTTCGAGACATGGCGCCCAAGAATGTGTGGTACAGCGGCAAAGCCTTTCGAGACATGGCAGTCTTAACTGTGTGGCCCAACGAACATTTTCTGATGTAACTCCTAATAGACAGGGACAGTCAGAAAACGTCGTTGTAGATCGATACCCGGTTCACTTTGATTCGTTAAATCAATCAGTTTCGAGACATGGCGCCCTTGAACGTGTGGAACAGCGGCAAAGCGTTCCGACACATGACGCCTTTGAGCGTGGTGCACAGCGGATATTTTCTGATGTAATACCTAATAGACAGGGACAGTCAGAGAACACCGTTGTAGATCGAAACCGTGTTCAATTTGATTTTTTGAGTCAAAGTCAACACGCAGATCTTCTGCCCAGGTATTCAGAACGGAATACCCGAACTCATGTAAATAACAGCGCTCAGATTGTACAAAATAATTTACTCAATCTGAACGAAATGTATACTAGAGAGTCAGGAGTACAAGGTGTGTTAGAACACGCTAGCAGGATCTCCAAACTCAGTCACCAATTGTTTCTCAAAATCAGGCAAATTCTGAAAATTCACTTTTCAGTACCGCGGCGGCCAACTTGCCCTTGCCCCCGTTACCCCCGCAGAATCCGCTGATTCGAGAAAATTCAACTCTGTTCTGGGAACTGAGAGGAACATGGCAAATAATTTCCTTGAAGGTAGTATAGGACAAACCTTCTGGCGCCCTGAGGCATCTCAGATATCATCTGAGAGACCTAATTTTAATACTGACAGGTTGAATGCCCCGCAACCTAACTCAGAAAATGGAGTGCGTGATATTTCCCCCCAATCCACGCAAACGTCAGACCCAAGCAATGTTATGCAAGGGTTGACTACATTTTTAAAGATCTTGTGGATTCATAGCACTTTTACTTTGGCGCTACCGGTCAAAGACAAGGGACTCGCTATAGTGCCGCCCCTAAATTTGCAGGGTCACCCCAAGAGTGCCCGCAGAAATTCTTAAAGGACGTCGAGAATACTCTGTCGAAATTACCGAATACGGAATGGACAGATATTGCCGGCAACTGGTTGAAGGGCAAAGCTTCTGAATGGTTCAGGGGCAATGCCAATACCAACAAAGATTGGTATTTCTTCAAAAATAGTTTGCTTGAAAGGTTCGACAACGAAATTCTCCGCGCAAATTTAATGAGCCAATTATTCGGCCAGGAACAATCTGCGGAGGAGAATGGGAGCACGTTCATAGCTCACAGGAAGGGATTGGCTACTAGACTAGTGCCAACCATGCCCGAACCCGAAATCGCACGTTTGATCGTGAATAAAATGAACCCCGCTTTGCGGGTATATCTACAAAATTTGCGCTTCAATACAATCGAACATCTGACCCAATTAGCGATAAGTAATGAAACTACGCTGAAAGAAGCGGGTCAGCTGAAAATCGCGACGGCGGAGAAACGTAAGGCGGAAAAGAAACCTCCACAAGATTTTTCCCAAGCCCAACGTTTCGGAAATAACGTAGGACACTCCTCAGTGCAGGAAAGTGCTCCTCAAGACGTTATATTCCCCGCACTAATTTCGCAAATCGGAACAATTTTCCACAAATCGGAAATTTGTATAGGTCGGAGCCGCCTAGCCAGGGCCCGCCCCGATTCAGCGAAAATCGTCGAATTTCCTATAACGAAAAAATTAGGGAACAAACTCAGCGATACACCGCTCCGCAGAGGCGAAATCCTCAGCGCGGGGCAGAGCCCTACCAAGCGCCCTCTCGGAACGTCGCGGCGCCTAGAAGCGAACCGACGCCGAGCGCGGGGAGAGGGCCCCAGCGCGATAAGCCCTCTGGGAGTGGAAGCAATGAGAAGCGAAATTTCCAACGGTTCGACACGAATGGCCAGATTCTTACATTTCGAAAAGCACTGGGAGTAGGCCAGGCATTGCGCAATTCAGAAATCATAGTCACACTTCAACAATTCTGTAAATTTTTTAGAAGTGAAAAATTTGAATAATTTTTCTGAGGTATTGCCTAGGCTCGAGGTGGAAGTTTTTGACGTTCGAGCCCGCGCGTTGGTGGATAGTGGAAGTTCACTGAACCTGCTACGGCGGAGTTTGTTACCAAACGCTCTCCAAGTGAATCCTGCGGCCGCGACGCCACTGCAGCTCGCTTGTTCAGGACAGCACACTTCGAGTTGCGGACAAGCTACGATTGAAATGTCGATTGATAATGTTCCGTATGTGCTGGACGTACAAGTGGTCGACGACTTAGTCGAAGATTTACTTTTGGGGTGTCCTTGGCTGGTGGCAAACGGAGCGATGGTTGATTTTAACCGAAAAACGCTCTACGTAGGCAGCAGGCCGCGTCAAACAATATTTTGGTCCGAGGAGGCTTATGATCTCCCGGAAAATTACCCACTACCTATTGTCGAAATGGGACAGCTTCCTGAAGAGGAACCCGAAAAATTTCGAAAGCTCATATACGAGTTTGCGGATATTTTTTACGAATCACCGAGACAACCTGCGACGAGAGCCGCTGTTCATTGGATTCAATTGAAAAATGAGACGCCGTTCCGACTTGAGGCCGTATAAAGTAAACGATACGAAGAAATTACTTATACAGGCTAAAGTGGACAAAATGTTGGCGGCCGGTGTAATAAGCAGGAGTAATTCGGCCTACCAAAGTCCGGTGGTGATAGTTACCAAGAAGGACGGTAGTGCGCGGTTCTGTGTAGATTATCGGCGGTCAAATGCACAAACGATACCTGGAAGCACCGTCCTGCCAACAATTCACGAGACTATAAAAGAACTCGGGCAGGCAAGAGTATTCACGAGCCTGGATTTGAAAAGCGGATATTGGCAAGTCCCAATGGACGAAGATAGTGAACAATATACTGCTTTCGCCACCCCCGATGGGTCCTGCTACGCATTCAACGTTTCACCGTTCGGATTAGCAGGAGCGCCAGGCTCGTTTCAGCGTATGATGACGGAAGTCCTAGTCGGTTTCATCGATAAATTCGTCAAAGTCTACCTGGATGACATAATAATTTACTCGCAGGATGAGCAGGAGAACCGTGATCACCTAAGATTAGTCCTCGAACGGCTTAGAGCTCTCGGACTATGGTGTAGTCTACCGAAATGCTATTTTGCAAAACGTAGATTGGAGTATTTAGGACACGTCATAACCGAAGACAGGGATGTACCTTTGGAAAAACATGTCCTATACATTCAGGAATACCCTAGGCCAAGGAATTTAAAAGAACTTCGGGGCTTTATTCGTACCGTAGGTTGGCTGCGCGAATTCATACCAAATCTCGCAGAGGTGGAAGCGCCATTGACTGACCTGCTGAAAACAGGCGGCAAATCCGTTAAATTTGCATGGAATGCGGACGCGGAGGCGGCTTTTATCCACCTGAAACATTCAATGAGTATGCCCATGGAATTGGCACGTCCCGATCCATCACTACCATTTATTGTGCAAACGGACGCTTCAGGATTAGGTATCGCCGCAGTGCTGTATCAGATAGATACAGAGAATAAAAGAAAAGTTATTTCTCATGCGAGCGCGAAACTTGAGGGAGCGGAGAAAAACTATCACGTAAACGAGGCAGACTGTCTTGCGGTAGTCTGGGCGGTGAAAAGGTACAGACATTATCTCGAAGATAGACCTCTCACACTCAAAACAGACAGTAGCGCCCTTACTTGGCTGGATAAGTTCAAAGACTCGAAAGCGAAACTTACCAGGTGGGCATTGCTGTTGCAGGAATACCGGTTCACCGTTGAACATGTAGCCGGAGTGCACAACCAACTGCCCGATTTCCTATCAAGAAACCCTGAAGGGGATCATAACGAGGATCTCGACGCCGACGTCGAGCGTATGTGTCTACCGCCGATGCGAGTGGAGAAACTCAGCAGGCGCCGAATGAATAACGTCGTGACGCCGTATGAGACCGTGAAAAGACGCCAAGCAGGCGATCCTGAGGTACTCGAGATACGCGCACAGCACTGCCAAATCGCCGAACTGGGACCCGCTAATAACGAAGAATCCCTTTTCCTGCGAGAATTCCTGGAAGAAAATAATATATTATTTCATCTTACCAGTGAAAATGAGAGAAAAATATTTGTAGCCGAACCTATCAGAGAAGATATGGTATCGTACTACCACGATCACCCGACATCAGGACATCCAGGCCAGCAGGAAACGCTGCGACAGATTTCCCAAACGTATTGGTGGCCAGGAATGGATGCCTACGTCAGATGCTACGTCCGAGGGTGTTTAGTGTGTGCCACTACAAAAGCAAACCCACATCAGCCCAATGCGCCTTTGAGACCGAAAATACCGGATAGGCCTTGGCAAATGGTATCGGTGGATGTATTGGGGCCCTATCCGACATCGCAGCACGGTAATAGATTCGTCGTGATAGCCGTGGATTGCTTTAGCAAGTGGGTGGAAATAAAAGCCGTTAGGAACATAAAATCCGTCGGCGTTATAAAGTTCATAGAACTAGAAATAATTGCCAGGTGGGGAACACCCGAGGCAATTATTTCTGACAACGGTCCTGCATTCGATTGCCAACGCTATCGAAAATTTAGGAGAGAAAAAAATATTGCGATTGTGTATACACCAATATGTCACCAGCAGGCAAATTCAGTAGAGCGGAGAGTTCAAGAACTCAAAAAGACGTTGAGAGCGAAACTCCGAGACCGACCTGAGCGGGAATGGGAAAGATATCTAGCGACTACCATATACTGCTTGAGGAATAGGAAGAACGCCGCCACTGGCGAGACGCCGGCGCATCTATTACTGGGATACACGCCTCCATGCCCAGGAGATTGGGATATTCCCCAATATAGGGAGCCCGTGAGAAACCTACCGGAGGAAAGGCAGAGAAGGATAGAAAAAGTCCGCCGCCAACAAGCAGTCTATCAGAGGAAGTTATTCCCAGACAAAGATGTGGTTCCTCCGGAGAGCTATCAGGTGGGAGACCTAGTGCTGGTTAGAAATTTTGTCAGAGCAAATTTCGAAGCAAGTCTTACAGGCCCACACCCTATTACAGAAATAAGGGGGCAAGATAGCTACGCGATTAATCGCAACGGTAGCCAGAAAATTGTTTATCTGAACGATATCAGGCCGTATACTCAAGGAGTACTGCCGGAACCACCCAGGGTTGTCAACCGGCAAGAACCGCCGCGACGCTCAGACGACCACGACGACCTCGAGCATAGCGACTCGAGTCTCTTGGCAGATGCGCCCGCGGTTCATAATTCCGACACCGACGACGCATTACCACCGCCGGCGGAAGAAGTTCAGATTGTACCTCAAGAAGACAGGTACACGCCGATTGCCGATCAATCAATCGTTCGACCACTAAGTCGTGAAACTGGAATTGATACAACACTTCCAGAAAACAAAACTGACCTGTCCCTCCAGTCGGAAACAGCAGTAAGGCCTGAAGTGAAATTACCCGCCAAACCGCGTGAACGTAGGCGAAGATGCCACATGTCGGCATTCGACAATATCGAAATTGTCCCCGAAAACGCATGTACTAGTTTACGACATGACGTTACTCCGGTGAACCCGTCCGTCGCGCAGGAGATTGTCGATTCTTCACCCGACGAAGGGACCCGGAGATGGCGGCAAGAAGGTCGTTTGGTAAGGATAAACTCACCTTTCGAACGCGCCGCTAAAAGCGCCCTAACGGAAGAAGTGGTGCTTGTCCTGGTGCATCGCGACGCTGATAGCTAGGCTACCGTAGTGGCCCATGAATGTAGGCGTAGAGCCAGTTTGCTGAAATCCATGCAAACTGAATAAATGGCGTATTTTGCTGTGAATATTGTACAGAGTGTAGCGAAAATTCACAGTTTGCGCCAAATAAAAAAATTAATATTTTAATTTTCGACTGCTCGATGGAATAAGTAGAAAATGGTTTTTGGAACTTTTCCATCGCATAATTTCAGCGATTTTTCAGATCTTTGTATTAATAGGTATCCCGTAGAGATAAATCGGTGGCAGCCTAAAACACGGATTCTGTTATTATGCATTAGTACTTACGAGTACACCGCAGTTTTACTGCAGCGGAAACAAGTTTCCAAGTAATTTTATTCATACGCCGGACGTACGTGTCTGGATTAATTCCCACACTTACCGAACCCGTATGCAAAATATCTGGACGTGGCGCTCCGTGCTTTCGCGTAACCACGGGATGTTTTATCGATCCGAGGAGGCGAGAAAATGTATGCCCCGATTAGATATGTTCGCGACCTTGGACCTTGTATGACTGCCATACTTCACTCTGGTGTATTGTTTTACACTAAGAGGGAGGGAACATGGGTGCGCGAACCGAAGGTCTATGCGAAGTTGCATGAATAATTATATCATACGTTCATCTCAACCAAATCGATTGAATCATTAATTTTTTTTTTAGCTTAAGGGAAGGAAACCCTAGGGTCGATGTCGGATTTATCCGAAGAAAATTGATTGGAAATAAACTTATTCGATGGACAGGTTTTTATAAAGTACGACGTATATCTGTTTTGGAACATAAGTTAATACGTATGCCAAGGGGTTTGCCCGGTCCGGAAAAATTCCCATGTGCCGTTGCGAGATTACATATATATGTGTATATATGAATGTATATATTATTGTCCCTTTTGCAGAACAGCGAGTGTAAGTGAAGATACTCAGGGGTGGCGTTTCTATGGATTTCTAAGCTACCTCGTCTTCAGGGAAAACCTCTTGGGTAGCGCAATCTCCTGCAAAGTTTTCTGTTGGAAGTGAGGGGATGTCCGTGAGACGTTCGCTGAGAAATAACAGTTTCTTGACTCCCTGAGGGAAGGTAGTCATGAGCATTAGCTGTTCAAATCTTATTTGTAAATATTTGTGCATGTTTTATAACGATGCTGTTTTCTTTGCAACCTCCGCTTTCTTTGCAACATCTTGGGAGGCAAGAACTCTTACAAAGTTGCCGATTCTGAGCGGAGGGGTGTCGTTTGGAAAACTATTTTCTGGGCCGCAACCCTGTCATCAAATTACCCTGTGTACATTTAATCCCAGAGCGCATATGCATATGAGGAATGACCACGGTATGAAAACCGTACGAAGAAACATCGTTTTCTACGAATGTAAATTAATCGACAATTTTCACCCTTCCAGTTTCGAACTGAAATGACCTAGGTAATTGGGGGTCTAAAACTACAAGTGCGCTCGACGGGTGGGCCATAAACCCAGTATCTATTGTGAATAGCACTTGAGATTTTGATGAGAGATTTCGACGAAGAGGCGTAAAATGAACAATTGGGTTTATAAAACAAGTGCACGAGATATTGTTTCTTTGTTCGGCTTCCGGTATATTTTTTCAAGATGTGAGTTAAAAACAGATTTTCTCGGAGAACCATAGAAAAAATACAACGGACGACCGGGATTTTAGCCAGTTATGGGTGGGGGAGTAATAGTCTTCGAAGCCTGGGAGGCTTTTAAAAAAATCAAAAAACAGTCAGTTCACTTCGCTTCGCCGGCCTCTTGAGTTCGAATACGTGAGTGATATATTTTCTTTTACTCTGCGAAGGCGCGCTGACAGCGTGCGATTTTCTGCGACTGTAGCCAGTACGAGTGGGAGTTCACTCCGCTTCGCCGGCCTCTCGAACTGGAATACGCTCTACAACCTGGGGGTGAGTTCTATATTTTTTTATTCGTCGAAGACGCGCTGCCTGCGTGCGATTTTCTGCGACTATAGCCAGTCCAGTGGATATTAGGCGAGTGCTTCCTTGGGAAAAGCAGCTCATTCTTTCACAGTTATTTGGAGTCCTAACTGTGATCTCGAAGCCTAGCGATAATTTTTATTTTTGAGAATTCCTAAGGACTAGATACGAGGGTTGATAGCCAACGGCAGCAGATTGAGGGATTTTTGGATCGTCAACTTCAAGAGTTCTAGCCTCCAGTCTTTTGATTGATCAACCTCTTCGTTTCAGCTCCTGATACAGGTTTTTCCAGCGTCCAGCTGATTTTTACGTTATACGTCGATTTGTATATTAATTAACCCCTCTCTTGCAGGATCCTGCACACGCGTGCTTTGGTATGCGGGGTGGAACAAGCCTAATTTGATTTCTCTTGAGGCTGGGAGAATACCCTCATATCGTCGGCAGCTCACTGACGTGATATCCCTCCCAAACCGCGATTTGTGACAGATACACTGAAGCGAGACGTCAACCAGAATTGAACCTAGAGATCATACACGTGTATGAACCTCAGTGCACAGGTCTTTCTGCGACTAAAAATGTATCAGTTACACTGCGGTGATAGGTGTGAACACGGGTTATTAATAATAAATTCTGTCAACAAAACTAAAGGTTTTACTTCATGTGTGTCGAATATGTGTAGGGAACGTAGGTGCCTCTGTATGACCGTCGTGTTTGCAGTTGTACGCGTTATATAGTTCTGTCTTAGGGAAATTTTATTGAGATAGGCCACGGTACGCGTTTAATTTTTAGGGAGTAAATTCATTTTTGACATCCCCCCCATGTCCTACAATTTACGCTCGAGGACTCGCCCCGACATACAAATTCAACAAACTTCATGTGTACTTCACCCCGTTGAAGGTATCACGCGAGTTTCATATACCCAAGCTCTTGTTTGTTCTTCACATGAAACCGGGGCCCATCTTAACGCGCCAGTCCGTGATCCATTTTTGGTTGAAAATAATTTTTCTTTTGGCTCTAGCTTGGAGAGCCCTGAAATCAATAGGGATAATTCTGTCTCAGAAAGTTTAGGCCCGAAGAGCGCACAGCTGTTTGTTGAATCGCGACGCGTCGAAAATTGCGCAACGGAATCTAGCGTCCCACTAGATTCGCAAAAAGCGGTGCATTTAAATTCACTTACATCTCCTAGGTTGAACCGTGTGAGAGGAAGTATGGATCGTATGAATGCGAACAAAATTCCCGTGGGGAACTTTCCTGTTGAAGACAATGATGAAACACCGAATGATTTTTCTGTTGAACAGAATACAATGCGTGATCTGAGTCAGAGGGAAAATTCCAATAATTTTTGTTTCAATAGGCCATTGAGAGCCTTCAGTAATATTTTGAATTTTGGCGATAGACCCGCCAGGGTAACTCATACCCCAGTAAGTAATGGTTCACCTCAACGAGTTGTGGAAGCCTTCCAAAATTTAGAGCGCAATACATTTAGTTCAGGGGCCTCCAGCCCACTCAATTTTTCTGAACAATTTTCAAACAAATCAGGAATGAATGGGAATAGAATGTATGAGTCAAATCGCCCCCACACTCCAGACAATTATTCTAGTATATCAGAGCCCAATTGCTCGCGAGCGAATGTCGGGCCCCCGATCGAAGGGGTCCCATCTGCACGCGAGGCCGTTCATCAGACGGCCCGCCCGAATAGTGAAATCCCTGCTATTCGGCAGGTCGTATCGCAGGAGGAACGGGAAGAATGGGAATTATTCTTAAGGTTCGAGAGATTTCGTGAGATGAAACGGTAGACACCGGTAATATATGCCGGTGAGGAAGTCTCACCGATCCCGTCCCCTGTAGGTAATCGACCTGTTTCGAGACACAACTTTCGATTTTCAAATGGGGCTTCCTATATATTTTTACTTATTTCGATCGAGAATGACATTCTAAATCCAACAACACCTCACTTGCCAATATTTGACAAATAAAGTTCTTTTAATTCCAATTCTTATTTTTCGATCTAGAATGCTATCGATCGTGTGAATCGCTTCATTTTCGATCAAGTAACATGGGAAAAATACGCCTTTGAGGCTTATGCCTTCAAAGTCGTAAATATGAATTTTTCCAGTTAACTTAATTTTTTCAAATGGAAAAGGGATGGCTCGTCGGCTTTTTGTGAAAGATAATTTTTTTTCGAATAATTTAATACTACACACTTTCACTTTATTTTCACTATTTTTCTGAATAATTGCAAGAAGCGATCATAGCTAACAACAAATAATACGTATTCTGTATACTTATGCACTAAGTCCTGTTTTTAGTTATCCGTGACAAACAATTGAAGCTGTTGCTGGGACTACCTGAACAGATAGGCTAATGAATATGCTATCACTTTTAAAAATTTATTTGTTTCATAGTTTATAATTTGATATGGAAAATCATACTGGAAACAAGAAAATTGACATGTGCTCATTTACGGAGAAGCCAAAAAGAATGCAACTGATGCAGCTTGAATTTATGCTCAGAGATTCCCTAATTGTCGCCATCCCACTCGGCATTATTTTCCAAAACTGGAAAGGAAAATGCGGAGTGAACCAGAATAAAATGCCAATAGCTTCATCGTCAGTGAAGAAAAAGAAGTGAACGTGTTGGCCTATGTTGAAGTGAATTGTACGGCGTCAATTCGCCTAATTGTTTCTGAATGTGATATAAGTTATTCGTCCGTTTGGAGAATTCTTCACGAATATAATTATCTATCATTCAAGTACCAACTACACCAACATCTTTACGATAATGACCACATCCGAAAATTAACTTATTGCAACTGGTTTTTGACTAAATACAGAGAAGATGTACGTTTTCCATTTGAAATTATTTATTCAGATGAAACTCGATGCACCAACTTGGGTCTGTTCAATCGGAGTAATAAAAGGTACTGGTCTCAAACAAATTTACATCTGATGCAAGAAGGAAATTTTCAAGAGCGATTTGGTCTCAATTGCTGGATGGGTATTATCGGAGAAAAACTTTTGGGGCCAATTATTTTCGACGGACAACTTACTGCGGAAAGATATCTACAGTTCCTTAGAAATCAAATTGATGATTTCATTGAAGATTCATTGGCTTACCAAGTTGATATCTATTTTCAACAAGATGGAGCGCCACGTCACAATTCTCAAGTCGTAAGAGAACATCTGAATGACAGCTTCCCGAAAAAGTGGATTTGCACTTATGGACCTATTCAGTGGCCTGCGAGGTACATTCTTAAATTGTCATATTTTTTCATAATGTATTATTTTTTTTTTCATATTTCAGATCACCAGATCTTACTCCGCTAGATTTTTTTCTCTTGGGAACAATGAAAAATCAGGTGTATAACACAGCACAGCAACTCGTGGAGAACTGGAGTATAAAGTAATGGTGGCATTACAGAACAGCTGATTATTGTGGTGCGCGCAACAATGAAAAGAGTTGAACTTTGCCGTGATCAAGGAGGAGGTTATTTAAAAATATAGAACCTTAATGGAGTAATTTGCAACTATGGAATAACTCTTAAAACGACTGTCAAGTCATAAGCCTCGAAGTCGTATTTTTCCCATGTTTGCTTGATCGAGAATGAAGCGATTTACACGATCCTGGCACCCTGGCATTCTAGATAAAAAAATAAAAATTGGAATAAAAATGACTTTATTTGTCAAATATTGACAAGTGAGGGGTTATTGCATAAATAATGTCATTCTCGATCGAAATAAGTAAAAATATATAGGATGCCCCATTTAAAATCGAAAGTTGGGGTCATTTCCGGTCAAACCGGAAGTACGGCAGAGCAAGTAAATATGACAAAAAATTTACTACTATAATAAACAACCTTCGAATTTCGTTTTTCTATCTTCAATAACAAAAAAGTTATAGGGGTGAGCCACCTTGGAGAATCACCCGGTATATGCTTCGAAGTTGGTCCCATTTGAATTTGGAAAAAAAACACCCCTAAGGGTAGAAAATAGAGAATGATTAATTGATTTTACACCTGTGAACCAGGACTGTTGAAACTTGGCACACATATGAAGTTCTGATGACACTACAACATAATGAAGGCCCGTACTTGATCTCATGATGGAAACGAAAGACAGTTGAAGGATCTCCCCAACGGTTCTCGGCGGCTTCTACCTCATGTTTGGGGTGATTTTTTTTTTTTTATGTTCTGGTTCCCACGAAAAGGGATATCCTGTAATGTTCAGAGAACATCGTGGGAACCAAGGGAAAGAAGGTAGGAGTTGGTGTTCTTCTTAAATTTCTGGAGGTTGTATGCCTCGGGGAACACCTCCCTAGGCAATGAGTTCCAAAGCCTCGCTGTTCGTTGGATGAACGAGTCTTTGGAAAGTGATGTTCTGCAGGTCTCCAAAGTGACCACGAATGGGTGTGATGACTGAACTTGACGGGTTAATCTCGAAGAGACTGCCAAAGCAGGAACGATTGTTGATATTTCAGAAGAGCATCGCCCATGGAAATATCTATAAAATAGAGACAAATAGCCAACTTTTCTAAGGTGTTCCAGACAAGTGAGCGAGTTTGTAAGCGAGGCATCACCGACGAGACGAATTGCCCTTTTTTGGACAGAATCCAATAGCCTCAGGATATGTTTAGGTGCCGCGCTCCAAATATGGGAACAGTATTCCAGGACATGTCGGATCTGTGCCTTATAGATCATAAGCAGCTGAGTGGGGGTGAAATAGCTCTTGGCACGAAACAAAAAACCAAGTTTTTGGGATGTACTTTTGGCAATGGACCTCACGTGCTTTTCCCAGGAAAGGTTATTGCTGATAGTAATACCAAGCATCGATATGGATGACTTGAGTGGTATGGTTACTCCTGACAAAGTTATGTTAGGCACAGTGAGATCGGCTTTTCTGGGGAAAAGACATGCTTGTGTTTTGTTTGCATTGAATTCTACCAAGTTATTAGATCCCCACTCGAGAATTGTTGCTAAGTCCATATTTATATTATTAACATTTCTTCCTCGTTCATTTCTGGTTTCACGGGCTGATATAGGGGCCCTGGAAGAGAAAGCGGTATGGAGGGTACTATCATCGGCAAAGCTGTGTACTGGACATGAAGTTGCTTTCAACAGGTCGTTGATGTGAAGTAGAAATAGTGTTGGTGCGAGAATAGATCCTCGCTGAACACCAGCATTTATGGGTAGAGTGTCAGATGAAACTCCATCGACCACTACATGGAGAGACCTGTTTGAGAGAAAACTAGCAAGCAGAGAACACAGCTGAGGGGGCAAGCCATAAGACGGAAGCTTGGCGAGGAGTCCCTGGTGCCAAACTCGATCGAACGCCTTGGAGATATCTAATGCCACAGCTAAAGTACATATATACATATACATATATACATATATACACATATACATATATACACATATATATATATATACACATATACACATATACATATATACATATATACACAGCTAAAGTACATATATAATTATATTTCCTGACTAACTGCCTCCCTGATTGACTAATACACGATTAACGCCCAGACAAAACCGCTGGACCTAAAGCTAACAATTTGACAGCATATTTTTTTGATATTCCATTCCTGAAGAGGTGAAAAAGTGGGTGAGAATGGGGGTGAAAGTGAAAGTACATTTGGTTTACAAATTAGAGTCAAGGACATTAGTATTTGGGCTCTTGAATGTGTTCCAGATTTTTTGAAAATTCAACTTTTAGGGGGTAAAAGGGGGGTTGAAAGTCTGTATGGTAAGTTTTGAAGTAAGTATCATGAAAATAGGTAATCAGGGGTCTTTGTTAAAAAAATAAATGAACCTTTTTAGTCCTAATAACTGAGCTCCTAAACTGATTTTAAGTCGGCGCCAAACGAACAATCAACAAAGATCATTAAATTACTTCAAGGAAATGATCAAAACATAATAACAAAAAGAAACAACGACGTGTGCCCTCACGTCTGTGCCCGTTCGGGTAGCTGATTGACTTCGAGAACGCTCGGCAATTCCCAGTGAAGGGACGCGCAGCCGCCGCGCATACCGCTGCTAACATTTTACGCTTCACGTAATTAATTTGCTTGTTTGTTCGTTTGGCGTCAACTCAAAATTAGTTACTCACATTAGATTAGGCGCTCAGTTATTGAGACTAATAAAAAGTTTTTAACTAAAAATGAAACCGACGAAAGAAGAAACTGGAAAACAAAAAATAAAATAATCCTTAGTTTGGATAATAACCGAGCTCCTAAATTGATGTGAGTAACTAATTTTGAGACGGCGCCAAACAAACTAGCAATTGAATTAGGTAAAGCGTAAAATGATGCCAGCGGGATGCACGGCGGCGTTTTGATTATTTTATTTACGAAATTCAATAATCTTCGTTGATTGTTAATTTGGCGCTGACTCGAAATTAGTTACCCACATTGATTTAGGAGCTCAGTTATTATGAAAACTAAGAAGGTTTATTTTATTTTTTGCTTTTTAGTTTCTTTTTTCATCGGTTTCATTGTTTGTTAAGAAGTTTTTATTTTAAATTTTTTTGTGGCTAGAATCCACCAATTACTACCTACTCAATTGACTTCAGGTATCCATTAAGTTTCAGTGTCACCAGAACAACATATGTATGCCGAGTTTCAACATAATTGGTTCACAGATGGAAAATTAATCATCCCCTATTTTTCTACCCTTAGGGGTGAATTGTTCCTTTCCGAATTCAAATATGACCAACTCTGAAGTATACCCTATATAATTTTAAAAAAACATCTGAATCGGATAACACAGTACAAAGTTATTGAGTGGTAGAAGGTTAACTGGTAAAAATTCGGTGGGTGAACGATAAATATTCCCTATTTTTCTACCCTAAAGCGTATTTTTTTTTCAGATCGAAATGGGACCAATTTCGAGCTAAACCCTATCCAGTGAAAAAAGAATCATCTGAATCGAAGAACTCTGTGGAAAGTAAGGCGTGGTGATAAATAAAAAAAAATATACGAGTCGACTAGAGAACCTCCTTCTTTTTGATTTCGTAGGTTAAAAAGGTTCATTTTAGTTTTTGCTTTTCAGTTTCTCTTTTCGTCGTTTTAATTTTTTGTTAAAAAGTTTTTATTATGAAGGTTCTGTTAATGTGTGTTTCCAGTTTTTCATTGCAAGTGGTTGCCGACGATTTCTTGATTGTCTGTTATGCCGGCGAAATTATTTTTTCTTGACTTTTTTGGAACTTATTTTCTGATATTTGACTTCTTAAAATATTTCCAACCCATTTATCATCATTCCTTCGGTGGGAATTTTCCATTTTCAGGGATCCGATCATTTTCCTGTTGTATGAATTGTGATTGCTTCATACAGATTCATATATTGAAAAAACGAAACAGAATCCATATCCCTTCCAGACCTCAAAGCTGAGAATGTTTGATTGATTTCTATACATAATCTCATGGAGTCGAGTGGAAACTAAAATGAAATGAATATTCTCTAGGATCCCACCCCTAGATTGAAATTTTCGAGCAAAAACTGCTCTTGTGAGGACTTTACTGGAAAAAAAAATAATCATTCGAAATTTTCGAGAATATAGAAAAATATGTATTTTGTTTTTTCAATATCAAGACTATTACCACTTCTGAATCAGTACGCCAAATGAATAACTTTCGCAGAGTTTCTGTATATTAACTAACATAATTCAACATATTTCAACAACTCTTCATCGTACCAAAATGGACAGAGAGGTCATTTTATCAACCCCTGATGCGAACAGAGGGGTGTTATGAATTTAACGTGTGTATCTGTGTACCTGCGTATGTGTGTGGCATCGTAGCTCTCAAACGGATGAACCTATTTTGATTGACTTTTTTATGTTTAAAAGGTGACTTGATCGAGAGTGTTCTCAGCTATGATTCAAGAAAATCTGTACAGCCGTTTGATGATCATCAGCTCTTTTCTAGTTGATGGAGGAAGGTGAGCAACTTCCACAGGTTTAATCGATTCGGAATTTGATATCCTGTTCCTTCAATGATATTGCAAGAAAATGGTAATCTTGAGTTGATGCTGCAGCATCACCTGGAATATGCATCGACTTACAGCAGAGCTATTGTGGTTGTGGTCATTGGAATGGTCTCAATAGTTTATAGATGGTGATCAGGATCTGATGATGGAGCAGGAAAGAGAAATGAGGATAAATTGATGAGGAATTCTGAGCCACTTTCACTCGTTCAGTACATATGAAATTTTTGTATACGATATGGTACCGTTTGTGGCAAATTAGTGTTTAAATGTGTGAAGTGAATGGAAGAATGAATGGGGGAATGGGATTAGGTGAATGAATAAACACTATTTGATATGGTACGGTGCTGAATATAATAAGGCACGGTGAGGTATGGTACGGACTACGAACGCGGGAGATGATTGAATTGGAATAGGTGAATAAATGATTACGATTTGGTATGATATAGTAGGGTTCTGAATAAAGTATGGTATGGATGTACAGACTACAAAAACGAAACAAAGGTATGATACTGTTCAAGCCATTTTGATTACTAATGGTTGCTTCGATTGAAAATTGCAAAGTATTCTGAATGTAAAAATATTTTCAAATAACGAAGCAGACAGAATTAAAGTATTGAAGTAGGTACTGCTCCTCAGTCTTTGCAATTCTGTGATGAGGATGAATTCGGCCAAAAACTCAATCTAGGAAATTGAAACTGATAAGTTGTTTGTAATCAATCACCCTTAATCGCCTACTGAACTAGATTTGATCAAAATCAAAGAAAATAAAAAAGTTAGAATAATAATTTCAGGTTGAAACTCGAAACCGCGATATTGTATTTCCAAAAATATGACGTCTGTTATCAATTCGCATGAAAAGTGAGAAATGATTATTCAAAATCTTCAGAACATTATATCATTTTACGAGGAAGTGTGTTTATGATCGTCACATAAAAAAATAATCTACAGAATACAACACGTGAGTTCGATAAAGTAGAAAATAATTCTCCAGATTTCTTTCTCAAACTTGTTGGCGTCGGGCTCTCGTGTATATTGCCTGGCAACAAGTTTTGAAAAATTTGTTGAATTATTTTCACTTTATTCTCACTCTCTTGTGGTATTACAACTGAAAATAGAGCTATTGCCAGAATACGTAGATTTCGGCGAGCGTGTCTACTAGTGATATATTAAGTTTAAAAAGCACGAAATTAAATTAAATAATGAAAAAAAAAACGACACAAAAAGAAATTTAAAAATAAAATATCTATTGGCCCTTCGAGTTTAATAAGTTGTAATATTTTGAACCAAGCGTCGTCACTTCGGGGGACCGCTAAGTTGATAAAATAATGACAGAATACATCTAAAAATGATAAAGTAGGTCCCCGACTCGACGATGCTTGTATCAAAATATTACTACTAATCCTAGGCTTTAACATATTATTTATTTACGTTTTAGAGAGTTTTTCTGTATCAGCGGAATTTCGAATTTTTAATTTAATTCTATCTCTATTAATTTTACCATTTCCTCCTGGTATTACCCAACCCTCATTTTTTGAATATTTTTCATCTCGTTGGTAATGTTTTAAAATAATATGTTATGTATTTTTTTAACTTCGCATGATTTATCCTTGTATTGATAGAAGTCTTCCTTGTTTTAATTCGAACCAGAACGTACTCAGAGTTTTTTTTTTCTTCCGAACACCACGTTCTTTTCTTCTGTTATTCATTTTACGAATATCGTAACCTTCTGAGGCTATCCTTGGAATTATTATAAATAACTTATTCCACTCTTTCCGCAGGATTGTAATGATGGAAAAGATGAACTACTCTGTGAAGAGTATATCGCCAGGTTTTCAGTGGCCAAAAATTCCCAATTAGTTGTAATGGAAAAACAGAGATGGGTTAATGCTAGCTATGCAACGTGTGCTATGCTTTGTATCCAAAATCAGAAATTCACCTGTAGGTCTTTCAATTATAGGTGAGTATCATGGATCATAGAAAACAAGAAATTTATTGAAAGGAGAATTTTTTTTCTTTACTTTCTTTTCTTTTATCAGTCTCGTGGTAGAAAATACGGCAACATTTTTCGAATCATCTCAAAATTACTGTAATAGGAATGTCCAGCTTTGAAAAACATTTTGGGATTTTCTTGTCTCGTCGCGAGACAATATGTCCTTTCTCTAATTTTGATCATCTCCATCAAAAACTATCGTTCCACTTCAGTCTTTCCACATCATTGATTCTTTACTTCATACGGTTCTTCCCGAAATGATGTTAGTTTAAAGCCAGGATCCAATGGCGCTTGGAGTGGCACTCCTCGAGCCAGTTCACGCGCCGTCGGATAGGGCAGGCTTGGCGATCTTCGGTCGGCGCAGCGAGTCTCGTCGTTTGTCGGTAAATGAACACGGTTCAAAGGAGCTCGGACGATGGCGTTCAACACGTGTATACCGATTCGACGACGCGGCTAGGAGCGTGGTACTGTCAGTGCCATGGTATATAACTTTCACCATGGAGTGGTCGACCGAAGTGAAAATTTATTCCTCCATGAAGCCGAGCCGATTATTTGGAACCCACGGGATCCAAACCATAAAAACAGGTATTCAATTAATGATGCCTGAAAGCGAATTGAAGAGCAAATGAGTGATTGCAATTAAATCAAATTATTTAAAATTTTTATGCCAACACTGCCGGTTCGAAACAGACTACAACCGTTGCGTGTCCACATCTGGAACCGCGATCCTACATGCGCCGTGGGAATGGCCTGACACATTTCGACGCGCCAACCTTGACACTCAACCCTCAATCCAAGATTGCCACTCCACGCGCCGTTGGATCCCGGCTTTAGAGATACACCATTCTTCCTACGTAGGTTGTACAGCCAAACCTGGTCACCTTCTTCGAATCCTCCTGAATAAGCTTCCGAATCGTAACGAGTTTTCATCCTCACTTACCAGTGATATATTTCGGGCTGCTTATTGGATTTTCAACATGTTGTCCTCCAGTTCACTTGCATAGTCCTGCACTTCTGCCGCTTAGGAGCTCGGTGATCCAAACATCGAGACACAGTGCTAAGTTCCCTTCCAAAGATATTGTTTGCTGAGGTGGGATTATTTGAATCAAGGACAGGTGTTCTATATACTATTAAAAATAGTGGATGGCATATATTCCAGCCTTTTAGATATTCTTCAATAGTTTGTTCAAATTTTCCAACCATACCATCCAACTGAAGGTTGAGAGCGGCAATTCTAGTCTTGTTGGTACGCATCAGCAGCAGCAAACTTCCTTGAATAATTTTAATTCAAAATTTATTCCTTTGCTGAAATGTAACTCCATCGGTACTCTAAATCACGAAAACATATTGACCACCAATGATCTTGCTATTTTGAATGCTCATCGGTCCAAAATTCGCTGTAATTTGCGGTCCAATATTTGCGGCAAACCGTTCGAATGGAGCATCTATGTTGTAGTTCTTCATTTCACCCCTCGACTTTTCGGATCTTTTGTAGCTCCGCACTCTGGATATCTTTTGCACCAGCTTCCTACGTGGTTTCTGCCTGATTTTGTCCAAAGTGTTAATGACTCCTAGTTTCCTCCTAGTTTCCCGTCATGAATTTCCTCCGAGGCTCCCACCTATCCTTCTCCTAGGCGAAACCAACTGGGAAATTTACGACTTTCCATACCCGTTTGAGTTAAACATTTTCCACAGCCACTGTGCTCACATTGCTTGGAAGATGGGAAATTTTCCGATTTTTGGTTCCGTTCCTTGGTCCTGAATAATGTGTGCGATAGTTCATTCGTCGTTACTTAATAGTTTTGTTAGTTTCTTAACAGTTTCGTTCCCTCATGAAATTCAATACGCTGACAATACTTCTGGATCACGATCTCCTCGCCAAGGCATCCGTTTTACTGATCCGATGATGGATTTTTATTCTCACCAGGATACTGGTCTTGCTTTTCTTTCCATCGAGCTATTTGTGCTTCTGGGTTTTTGATCTCCAGTAGCAACTTCAGGGTCGCATGATCTACTGTTCCATAAATTGCTTAAAGTTCCTTGCTGGTTACATAGTAGTTCCTTCCGGGCTTCAACATCACTCTCGACCATTCGTTCCTGTGATAACATAGCTCCAAGTTCGTTATTGCTCGCATTATGAACAGTACTTTCGTTGTGGATATGCCAAGATTGGCTCACAGTTTGCGAAAATCTTTATCACTATCGATAGACCAGTGGAAGTTGATCCGAACCCCTGTCAACTGATAGAATGCCGCGATATCTGCGAGCATTTATGGAGAATCTGTATGAGGTTGACACTTCTCAATCGTCCCAAAATAGTATGCAGGATGTACAGATACTGCTCTACATGTCATCCCATAACCATGCCATCACCAAGATATATCAGGCAATTCCACAAAGTATCATCTCCATCAACCCCTCGAAGGTTGCCAGTGTATTACAGAGACCGGAGGGCATAACTGTGAACTGAAACAGTCCGCTACCAGTAGTGAACGCAGTCTTTTCCTTATCGTCTAGATGTATGTCCACTTGATAGTATTCACTTTTCAAGTCCGGCGTTGAAAACCATTGTAAGTTTGCAAATGTGCGAAGAAATAATTTTCCTTAATCTAGTGTATAGTTATTTTGATATTTTCACACTCCCTGTGAAAGACAAGTTCTCCGAAGTGATCACAGGTTGGCCTTCTATCGAGACTATACAGGTGTGACAATACTTATTCCATTCCTGGTGTGCTCATAATCTTATGTTTTGCAATATAGATAATTATTATTAGATGGTGAACTATGCTGCAGTAATTCTATACTTTTCAATTTCTATTTTCTTGATGTTGAAGAATTTCATATCATCCAGTTCTTTCCTTTCAGGAAAATGGACAGAACTTGTTTCCTCTCAGATCAAAACGTGGGTTTGACTGGAGCTCTGAGGAGGTATTTCCCTATGGATTACTATGAATTGATAACGGGTACCGTGGACTGCTCTGATCGCTCAAAATATTTCGAATGTTCCAACAAAAAGTGTCTGTTGAAGGAACAACTATGCGATGGATCTGACAATTGTGGAAATCGACAGGATGAGAAGAACTGTAAACCCGAAGATTTGGGATATTCAATCAAGTTGAGTGGATCGAAGGACAGAAATGAAGGCCGCGTTGAGGTTAAAGGTAGATTATTGTAATCATTCTTATATTTAGATAAGTGATGAATACTATAACGAAGATATTTTTCATCCTTGATTATAAAACTTTGTTTTGTCTGTAAATGAGCGATGAACTATCTCCATATCTCTTCGATTATGCATTATTGACAAAATTAGAAGCATCCTTGTTTGATTTTCATATGCATAATAATGTTATAATGGGGGGACCCATCAAATTTTACCGAACAAATTGGATTTGGGTGAGATTTGTCAGAAATTTCCAGATGTATCTCGATGCACAACACAAAAGTTGATAACATTATGTGAAAAATAAGGAAGGGAGTTTGTAGAACCACAAATAATGAGCCAATTTTTGTTCCAGAACCGAGCCAGTTTTGGAGTTTTACTTCAATTAATAACTCCAACTGCTGGATCATATTCGCGCTTATTCAATATGAGACATTGAGTTTATTGACAGTTCTACTTGCAGTGGAATAAAACATAATATTTCGATGTATTAAAATGTTTTTTCGGCGACCTCGTATTAACGAGTCCGTTTAATCTACACGAGAGCAATCGTCAATGACTCCTTCAGTTTCTATTTCAATGCCTGATAATGATATATGCAACCAAACATACACCGAAATCGACCATTGATAACCTGTAAATGGTCGATTCATCCATTAATACATCATTGTGGTATAGGCAACTAAACATACACGAATTCGAATATTATTCAAATTCCAAATCATATTACTTCTGCGCTGTCAAATTTATGTATTTTCAAATCCAGATATTGCAAGTTTTCTCCTAGTTGAAGGAAATAGATATCGAAAATTTCACGTTGATCCCATGAACAAGGTCGACGAAAAAAATTTGTACTCAACTCGCATATTAAAATGGCGATTAATGATCTCGAACATTAACGCGCTTGCTTCGCTCTCGCCTTGAAATGTCTCGATCATTAACCGCACCATCAATTCACTAGTTGATTGAATAACTATAAATTTAGGAATAATGAGTCATTAAAAACAAAATAATAATCCCTGCTATCTCTTCAGCATTGAGTATTTCTGCAATCAAGATTCCTCACCAGCCTTCCTATGAAAGTATTTTCCCAAAATTATTGAAATACCATTCAAGGAGTCAAAGATACTGAACGTACCTATAGTTGCAGAAGCTGTTTCTATAGGGAGCAAATAAAAACTCACTTCGCTAACACGAGCGTATATGCGAAGAAACTGAACGAGAAATAATCTGTACTACTCGTAAACATTTTCCGTCGGCATACGGTAGATCAAAAGAGCCGATAGTCAACGTGGACCTGAGTGACAGCTGTCGCTTTTCTACAATCGATTCGTCTGGGCCAATCGTCGGACATCGATGCTTGTATGGGCGTGTCTATACTGGAAGGTCATAAATCACGCGTTATAATTGTGTTTTAATAGCTCTGAAAGATTAAAAACCAGTAGCGTCTGTGGTCTTGGTGTGTGCCGATCGAAATACGTTTTAGAATATTCTAGTAACCTACATCAAACAATGACAGAAATTATTTTTCTTTCTCAATGTATTTGTATAAATAAAAGCTTGTCTTTAATTTTTTTTCATTTTTCATTATTTATGAAGTATTTTTGAAATCTTAAAATATCTAAATAAAATTAGTTATCTCCGCCACTGCTGCTCACAGGATTTCGCCGCAAGACTTTTTTATGCTTCTGCAATTGATATTGGGAAAACTTTTTTTTTATACCTATACTGATGATTTGAGCCCGGCGGGCGCTGAAGTTACAAACTTGTGAAAAAAGAAAAAAAACTGCTTGCAAACTTTATGTATCTGAGTATTCTAATATTCAACACAATTGAATTATTTAATGATATTCAAAAAAATTGTAGAAATTACTTAATAAAAAGTCGTAAGAACTCAATATGCAAGATACAATTGGACCAATAATTTATTGTATTGTTGGGATATTTCTCACGACGATTATTATTAATTTGCTGATATCCAAGTTATGATGTAAATTTTGAATTGATGCGGCCGATACTTGATGAAAATCCATAATGAAGTAAACAAAAAACCTCACTTCATTAAATGATTTTCACTAAACTGGGTTTACAGAAAAGTAAAGGACCTCGCACCGTATCAATGGGAAATTGGCTCTTGGTGAATTTGCTCGAATTTCTTATATATTGCAGAACTCGTGATGCTGATCAAATGTCTTCATTGCACGACCGCTCTGAATTCAACAGTTTAGATTATATAGGGTGCTGAAAATAACTTTTCCAAAATTTCAAATGGCCTTTCTTGACATGATTTTTGGGTAACCTTCCACAGTCTGAAAATGAAAATATAATCAGGAAAATCTATACAAAAATCATGTCAAGAAACGTTGTTCCTCCACAAAAAACCACATTCATTCAATATTCAAATGGCCATTGTGAAGAGATTTTTTCGAATATATAAACCAAATCGAGTATGCATCGATTGTTCATATGGCCAATTTGAATACACTATAGAGAACAAAGATTCCTGCACGTACAGACGATATACAGGGTGAGTCCAAAGATAGCAAGTTTTTCAGTGATTTCAAAAAAATTGAGCGGTGGAATTTCATTCATTTTCAGATATTATGTAGGTACCAATATCAATTGCGAATAATTATATTGGTATCTCCTGAATTAAACTGACATATCTATATGTATTTCTCATGAAACTGCACCAATCCTGCTTATTGATATATCCAAATGCATGAAATTCCGGAAAAGTCGGTTACAAACTCGATCGCTCACGGTGAAAGTTCACTCTGCAGATTCATTAAATATACAGGGTGGATCAAAAACTAGTGTCCTTTACTGATAATTTCCTCGAAGTAGTTATGATTGATATTGATGTCATTGAAGCATTTTCAGAAATACATTCCATTCGACACACATCTGCCGAAAGATTTTGAATAATATTATTAGTAAATAAAACTGTATCTACTACGATAAGTAGAACAACTCGAATGATGGAAAAAGAATAAAGAGTAATATTGCAAATAATTAAAACAATTCATTGATTTATAACAAAATAGGGAAAGAAATATGCTCATATTCCATCAAGAAGACGTACCTATATGGAATGTATAGGTTTCTAATGAAAGACAACAGGAAATCCAAGATTATTCGAGTTTCAGTGTTCAGATAACATCCTGTTGGAGACCTTGGGCTCACCGCTGGACAACTGTCAATTGATCTTTGATTGGTGATGTATTATATCACCTACTTCAATATCAAAACTGTGGAATTCTTTGAAAAAAAAAAAAATATATATAACAGGGTACCAATGAACTAAAACGAATGATGACATGAACAAGGACAGAAAAGGATGATAGAGTCAGAACTCCTGATAAACTTGTCCCTCTCTATGTTCAGCATCCTCTATATGAATGAGAAGGGCATTTGATGGATACCTTATATTGCTCATGATGTGCGTAGCCAAGGTACCAGATAACACACATGGGAACAACATCCAACGGTCCTGTCTCCAGTTTTACAAGTGCAATATTATCCAAATATAACATCGTCATTACAATTGATTCGTTCAATATCCTCTACATGCTTCGAATGCTATGAATAATTGATATTTGATGACATTACGGAATCTTGAATTAACTCTCATTCGTAAAAATTCACGCTAATTCGTATTTGCATCCATGTGAAATTAATTTTCATCATGATGATATACAGTATCTTGTATATACAATGCTGTCAATTCAACCTGATATATGCCAACAGTTATATCTCATACCAATTGTGGATCTTATCTTGGGAATTCATTGAAATGATCCTGTCTGAGTAATGTCCACTGACCACGTCTCTTTATATTTTATGCTTCAACTCTGGCTTGAACTACGTTGACTCTATCAGCCTTTTCCAACATTATATTGGCTAATTCTAGGTTGGCATCTCTCCTTCGAATAAGTGGATGGTACTTATTTATTATCGCACCTAGTATTTGTAGGAAACATTTTATATTTTAATATGCTGTGTATCAATTTTGTGATAAAAAAATTTGAACATTGTCTTCAAATGACCATTCCGTGCCTCAACTATCGATCTAGACGAAAACAGGGTCCTTCTTCTGGACTTGTTGGCTTCGTCTTTTTCCTCGAGGTAGAACTGAAGGAATTTCACAATGAATCCCGATATTCTGAAGAGAAGGAAGAAGATCTCGTTAGCTCCCACCTATAATAAAAATGAAATCTGGATGAAACCATCTTCTCATTTGGTCGACATGTATACTCCATTCATTCTGCAGTATGCGTGCATCGATATTTCCCAAATCTGCGAAATATGGGCCTTGAATATCCAAAATGTAACCATCAGTACCCACGAATAGAACTGGTTTGATTAAATGTCTCCCTTTGTGTTGAGCATATGATTATCGTAATATCCGGAAGTTGCAACGTTTGTCGATGTACAAATAAGTACCATCTATATAAACTATTGTATTTGGTTCATTGGGTTGTGGAATGTACAATTGATTCGCAAAAACACTAATGTCGTTCTATAAATTGTTCTCTGGCTATTGCGGTAAATCCTATATAATCGGGTACGAAACGAGTCATCAAAGATTCTCGCATTTCAGTTATCACTCAACTTGTTGCCTGGCGGATCGAATAATTGAATATGATGATTGAAAATATATCAGAAATTCCTTGTCGAAGTTTGCATAAGAATGAATCTTTTTTAGAAATGAGTCTCTCACCTCTATCTTGTCTTGGTACAGATACACAATGATTATATAAGTAACCAAACTGGTCTTTTGTGAGCGGAGCAATGGATTTTAATTCTTCGTCAGAAAAGCTATTCTCGTCTGTGTAATCCAATTCACGCTTAGCGGTAGTTCTGAGTTCGTTCAAGAATGATTGAAGTTCCTGACCTTTCAGAGCGTACGGTCTATTGATATATCTTGGGGAATGGAAACCCACGATCATCGAAATGAATTCTACAGGAACGGGTATTCTCTGGTATATAGATGTTCTGATTTATGAACACGTTAACTCTGCATTCAATTGAGAGTCTTTGTTGTTGTGCCTTGAGGATTTTTTTAAAATATTCAATCTCAAACATCCTGGATCTTTTTGAAGGTGATGAATATCTTGAATAATTGATTGGTTGCATTCCAAACAGATTCTATTTTGATCAATTTATATATACCCACGCACAGGGATTCATCCCTTTGTGGGTTACCTGTATTTACCTGCTGTACTGATATTGTCTCTATTTCATATCATTTCATTATTTATATCTATTTAATATCATTTATTGGTAAATATGTTATTATTATTATTGATTGTGGAAGTCTCATTTGGTTGCGCCTTTTAATGGCAATTTATCGTTTCAATTCATTTGGTTCTCCATCGTGTCGCGCCATATTTTGTGTATTGAATATAACATCACACGTAAAACAATTCAATCTATGACGATTAGCCATTTTTTCAATAATTGATATGATTTCAATGAGAACTGGACAACTGCAATGATTGCAAAATTAAAATTCAGTATTCGTTAAACAAATGGATATGGCATTCCAAACCAAAGCCATTCTGACGAAACTGAAGTTGCAGCTAGTCCATCTCCTCTCTAGGGGTGGGCACTTTCCAAATGAACTTAGTGTCGGGATAGTATACATGACTTAGAGAAAACATTTTATGGCATAGGCTTACAAATGGAAAGTGTGAGTCCACATTTTTTCGTAATAAAGGAAGCATTTATATGAGATTATTTTGGCCAGAAATGGTTCACAGCAGGCTACTAAACATGTATTCTCTTCCATATACAGGAAGTTTCAAATACCAATAGATCGACATTTCACCAATTTAGGTGTAAATCCGAGTAACGAGTATGTTTTGCGAATTGGTAGTTTTTCTAGTGATTGGTGGGAAGTCGATTGTGGTTTATTCTGAAATTCCATATGCAACATATATCTAGAATCTAGAAATTCTCCAGGGAATATTGGAATTGATTGTTGTTACGCGAATGTGATACACTCTGTATAGGTACGAAACATTTTTTGTTATGAAATATGAGCATATTCAGTTACCTATAATATTGTTATCCAATTATTTTGTTTTATTTTTTGATATTTTTCGAGTTTTTTTTTACCTTCACCGAATCGTTCTACTACTCGTTGTATATATAGGTTTATACATATCATTCAAAATATTCCATAGAAAATTGTTCAAAATCTTTCAACAGATGCGTGTCGAACACATAGTTGTGGAAATGCTTCAATGACATCAATATCAGTCATAACCACTTCGAAGAAATCATCAGTAAAGCACATTAGTTTTTTATCCACCCTGTATATTCAATGTATCTGCAGAGTGAACTTTCACCGTGAACGATCGAGTTTGTAACCGACTTTTCCGGAATTTCAGGCATTTGGATATATCAATAAGCAGGACTGGTGCAGTTTCATGAGAAATACATAATACATTTGTCAGTTCAATTCAGGATATGCTAATATCAATCGCAATTGATATTGGTATCCTACAAAATATCTGAAAATGAACGAAATTCCCCCGCTCAATTTTTTGTAAATCACTGAAAAACTTGCTATCTTTGGACTCACCCTGTATATAGTCTGTACGTGCATGAATCATTGTTCTTTATAGTGTATTCAAATCGGCCGTATGAACAATCGACGCATACTCGATTTGGTTTGTATATTCGAAAAAGTCTTCACAACATCCATTTGAAATTTTGGAAAAGTTATCTTTAGCACCTAAACTGTTGAATTTAGAGCGGTAGTGCAATGAAGACATTTGATCAGCATCACGAGTTCTGCAATAGATAAAAATTCGAGCAAATTCACTGAAAGCCAATTTCTCAGTGATGCGGTGCGATGTCCTTTATAATAATAGCTCTTGAGTTTCAAATTTTGGAGGTACCTCAAGATTTTGTCCTGAATCTTAATTTGAAAATCTAATAAAAAAATGTTAAACTAGTCAATACAAACGACGGAAAAGGTATAAATCAACCAGTAAAGATACATTTCTTAAAACAAAAATTGGGATATTTATTCAAAATAATTTAAAAGGAAATAACCTCTATTTGATTCACTAAACAAAGTTCAATAAATTTGAATAATTCAATGAGCAATACTGGAAAAAAATGAAAGTAGCTGAACTTTTGAAAAAACCTTTCGAGGAGAGAAATGAAGATAACGATCAATTGAGGGCCCAGACCTGTTCTCAAATAAAAACCCAGAAAAAGTTATAGTGAACAACTATTCATTGATTTAGAAAGATATGCCTGATAATTTCCCAGAACAAAAAAAGTCAATCACTATAATTTGAAGTGGCCAATCCTTCTTAAAAGATAGGCCCCATAACTCCCCCAAATGGGAGAAAAAATAAGAGATAAAGATAACTCTTCCAACGGAAGACAGCTAAGATATATATATATATATATATATATATATATATATATATATATATATATATATATTGTTATGTTTAGTAGGTTAAATGTTTAAAGAATTGAAATAATAACAGTAATAAAGAAAAAACCCATAACTAAAAGAATATCCATATTTGGTAATCTGTGCTATGTTATTTTACAGTTTTTCCGAAGATTCTACCGTTTTTCTGAAACCTTGTATAATATATCAATCGATACCTTTGTTTGAAATAAACATGTTTTCAACATTACAATTGGCATAATTTAGAAATTTTTAGAAATCAAAATTTATGAATATATTTTATGAACACAAGCAGATAACAAAATATTAAAAGTTCAATCATCCTGTATATGAAATTGGATCAGAACACAACAGCCAATGAGATGCCAGGAGAGATCTTGATGCAAAATTAGTAATTTTGTAAAATAAAGAAAAGCAGAAACGTCAAAAGAATTATTTTACATATATTGTATATGGATTATAGGGTAGTTAGGAAAGTTTCATAAATAAAAACTGCCAAAGAAGTGAAAATAATGAAAAGTGCTACAAATGTGTGTCAAAGTGTGTGTCAAAATCGAAAATTCGAGAAGAAAAACAAAATGTGTTGGTATCAAGGGGACAGAATCAACAAGCGAGGAATTTGTGAAAAAACTAATTTGTGGGAAGAAGCACGTTGAAAAATTAAATTTGGAACAAACAAACAATTTGGAATAAAATCAGTTATTAGCCAAAAAAACATCAGGAAAAAATTAAGAACACTACCCGATAAAAAAATCACAAACGCAGAGTTAACATTACTTTTGCTCCATTGGAAATTCATAAATGAGGAGAAGTCCTAGTCGACGAGAGCAGCTGCCGTTTCCAAGAACGCTGAGCAGTTTGGTACAGGAGAGCCCAGGTATTTGTTGAAACCATAGTACTTGCCACAGTGCAAATAAGAACTGAACCTTGAAAGAACTTTCATAGAACTCTTCACGAATTATTTTAAAAAAACACGTAACCTACAAAACAAGGTTGAATTCATTTCATTTTTTGGTGTATATACTTGTTCTGAAGCTCTAATTAGGTTATTTATCGCAGACTAGGTAGTAATAAGTTTTTCCTGAATAGAGAAAATTATTATTTTGATGCAATTCCACTTTATTTCCAATGTTTCATCAACAATGAATTGCTAATTTCTGAAATTGACTTCAAGAACGACCAGAGGGCACCACAGTAGAACCAACTTCTGAGATCCATAGGCGTACCGATTGAGTTAGCTGAAGGTGAAGGAAATAGGTTAAAGGAAAGAAGGTAAAGAGCATAGCCGGAGATATTAAATATTTGTATGGGCATTTATTCATCAATACATATTAAATAAAATCTTGAAAAGGGGAATTAGCTCAAAGATTTCGAAAAATAACAAAAAAAGAAAATATTAGTAAAATTAAACATAAAAATCATATATTTTGTTATGATGTTTGATTGTGGAAAGTAAATAAACAAATATAAAATAAAATTAAAAACGATCGCAATCAACGCATCATTACAATTGGCGCCCAACGCGGAGCGAAATAACAAATAGGGCGAAATTATGATAATGTGATAAGTATCACTGATAACAACAACGTTTGCCAATAACAACAATTGTTATTATCATATCCATATATATATATGTGGTATGTAGATAATTCTTCCAACTGAAGAAACATATATCGAGTGTGGCATGTCCACTTTATATGCCCTAAATCTCTTCGGTACGAGAAAAGAGTGAACAGGAAAGTGGATTGACTTCTGGTAGACCTTCAAGATAAGAATATCACTAACAATTGATTGAGTTGAACGGTAATCATGGAGTTAACAATTTTTGAATCAATAAATTTTATTGGAGGAATCCAGAAGCAAAATATACTAAGAGATTGAGTACTCTGTGACAAGTAAAGCCGGAGGAACAACTCATCCAGATTGTAGCATTCATTTCTCAGAGAGAAAATGATATAATAATTTCAACAAGATTATAATATTTGGAAAAAATTTATGATCACCTGAGAAATCGTCCGTTCCGGAAAGATACTGCTTGGATGTCACAGAATAGTCAAACTCTCCTTGTAAAAATCAAACAGCTTCAGTTAGGAAGGTAGAAATTGGACCGCTGAATTAACCAATTATCTGGTTCCTGAAATTTCAAGAAGTGTAGAAACTGTTTTCACGAATTAAACGTTGGATTTCCCGTCTGAAACAAGATCAAATATGCTTTCTACATAATTCTTTGAAGCATGCTCAGTAACCCGATTGAAAAAAAAATGAACAAATTGACGTGAATGAAATTTCTAGATAAATGTTCTCAAAGGAAAGTATATAAGCAAAAAGAAAGACTCGTAATATATGGGAAAGTCAACACGACTTGTTTATGCATTTCTGAACGAAATGTCGAAATATAACCTTGAAATCTCATGCCAGAATTTATCTGAAAACTACCAAAAAAATATTATTTGAATAAAAAAATACGTAAATTGAAATTGAACTTGAAAAGTATAGAACAGATAGGTAGTTTAGAAATTCAACGAAGAACAACGATGCTGCAACAATCTGGGAATTTGAAATTTCCTTCCTTATGCAATGCGATTCGGTTAATTCAACAATTATTAAGCTTAGGTAAAAGAATTGCGAAAAAAAAGATTTAAGCTCTGGATCTCCAAAGTTACCGGGGGTTCGAATCCCCACGCCTGACGATTTTTTTTTATTTTTTCCATAAAAATTGAAAAATGATTGGTTTTTTATTTGAATATTTGCCCCAAAACAAATCATTTCTCAATTTTTAAGTGAAATATAAAAAAAAATCGTCAGGCGTGGGATTCGAACCGCCGCTAACTTTTGAGATCCCGAGCTTAAATCTGGCGCCTTAGACCGCTAGGCTAACTATTCCTGCTCAAATTCCAAAAATAAAATAGAGCGTATTGATATCTTTATAGTTGGTCGAGAGACGATATTAATTGTCGAAAGCAGTACCATACTTCAACGTAAACGAGAAAGTTTTCATGTACTTTTGTACCTGCTACCTGTAAAAGGGCCCTGGGGCCCGATTTTTGACGTTACTCGCTATTTAACGAATTCGCTATCTATCGACGGTTCGATAACGAATGCTTCATTATTTCTGTATTTTTGACGGCCTTCGTTGTGCTGTTAGCGATTTGTTTTTAATAGCGAATGAGTAACTTGGCAACGTCGATGTATTCGTTAAATTCGTGTTCTGTGGTGCGAAAACTTATTTGTGTATTATATATATTTGAATTAATATAACTGAAAATTTACAAATTTACCGATTATGAATGATCATCCAAAAAAAAGATCATCGAAAATTGTAGAAAAACAAAGGAAAGTTTTAATAGAATTCATTAAATCGAAGCCTCAGTTAAGTAGCGGGAGATTTTCAAAAATGTTTACTCAAAAAGACGCTGAAACACTATGGCAAGAAATTGCAAATAATTTAAATAGTATGGGTGGTGCAATTAAATCATGGCAGAGTTGGAGAAAGGTGAATTTATAAAAAAATATAGATAATTTTGTATACAACTTATTTAATTTATAGTGCTGGCAGGACATTCGTTCGAGAACAAAGATGAAAATAGGAAATTCAAAAAAATATATGAACAAAACTGGTGGAGGTCCTCCTTTACCCTCTGAAGACATATTAACATAATTAGAAGATGTTCTCAATTTAATCAAACCTATATCCATTGAAGGACATGCAGTCGAAGAATCAACAGTTAAGTTCGATTTCAATGAGTGTGCAGCAGATAAAATACTTTCTTCGAATCAAATATTTGAAGCGAGTACAAGTGCCGAGTCAAACGAGATAGGAGACATTGAGTTTTTCGATGATACTCCAAATTTAGAAATTAATGTTTCTACTTCTGCATCTAAAACACCTCGAAAAAAGAGGATTCCTAAGAAAATGGAGAATCTTTTGAATTCCTCCGCTGCTGCAAGCAATTATAAAGAATGTTTGTATAAAAAAAATTCCTTGAAGGAAGCATATTATGAGGAAAAGTTACAAATAATGAAAAAAAGTCTAATTCTCAAAGAGGAAAAAAATTATATTCTCCAACAGCTACTAAACAAATGTACAGAGGTTGCTGAACAGTTGCTTTAAGATTTTGTTTTTATTTATTTGAATAATTGTTTTTGTTATTTATTGTTAGGATTCCTTAGTTTTCTCTTTGAAACAATTCAGTTTCTGTTAAGTACTTATGTGTTTTTCGTTTTATTATTGTTTATGTTTGACAGAATCAATTATATTTTGACTGAAACAGGTTTTACATTTCCTTACTCATACTCCCTGCAAAAAGAATCAATAATTTAATAAAAAAATTAAATAAAAAAGGTTTTATTAACGATAGTTTATTCACTAATATAAATCTGATCACAATTTATCTCTGAAAATTTCTTATTATATTTGCCCTTACTCTTCTACCTTCAGCAAGTTCTGGGTTCACTCTAGCATAAACGCCAGTGACTTCATTTTCATCGGGATTGTTTCCGCGAAGCATGCCAAAATCATGTTGATCGTCTCCTGGTTCTAGCTCCATTTCAGGCAAATTATGTTCAATGCACATATTATGCAGAACCACACAAGCAATTATTATTTTGCAGGAGTATAGAGGGTCATAATGCAAAACCCTATACTTCAATAAACATCTGAATCGTGATTTAAGCACACCATTGCAACATTCAATTTTGACACGAATACTTTTATGTGTGTCATTATATCTCTTCTCAGGAGAATTCACTGGGGGATTGTATTCCAACGGGGTGAACAACCATGGTCTTAGGGGATATCCTAAATCGCCCAATAAAAAATAATCATTGTGCCCTCTTCGATGTAAATCTCTTAGTAATTCTTGCACATTTGATCGACTCCAGATATATGAATCATTTGTGCTTCCAGGATACTTCGCAATTACATTGAGAATTTTTAAGTCTGAATCACAAATCTGAAAGAAGAACATCAATGTATCAATATGAAAATTAAATCATTTTACTAACCAACTGAACATTAATTGAATGGTAGTTTTTTCTATTTACATATAGGTGCTCAGGGAATTCAGGATCCTCTATTAAGGGAGAATGAATGGCAACGTGTGTACAATCAATACAACCTATCACACCTGGACTTAACACCTGGACTTAACCTCAAAGTCATACCTTTTATAAGTTATTTAAATTCTCCACAATAGTACAAAATGAGGCATCCTAGTTTCATAGCTAGAACGGTGTTTGTACATAACAATGATGTAGAAGCAGCTTGCAGAATTTTAAATAGAATATTAGGTAGAGAAGATATACTAGATCAATTTCGCAGAACTAGGTACTTTGAGAAACCCTTCCAGTTCAGGAGAAGAATAAATTTCTAAAAATGCAAAGCCCTTTACAATGAAGATATGGATAGAAAAATACAATTTGTTCTTAGGAAAAATAGAACAGACCCATTTCCGGGTTCTTCATAATGCATTCAAAACCATTGGGTTGATTGCTCTACATAATACAAATAAGGAAATTGATTTCCGTAAATAATAGTGCTATTTGTAGTTTATGAAATATTAAAGACTAGTTTCTAATGGAAAATGGTGTTTCATATAGAAGCTGAAAAAAAAACTTCATCAATAATTTCAAGATGAAAAATCCCAAATACTCACCTTCGTGGAATATTATTCAGGGATTCTAAATTGTTTGGAAATGAAACCCAGGTATTGAATATATCAGGATGA
The DNA here is from genome assembly GCA_018342105.1 of Gonioctena quinquepunctata. Classification (NCBI taxonomy): domain Eukaryota; kingdom Metazoa; phylum Arthropoda; class Insecta; order Coleoptera; family Chrysomelidae; genus Gonioctena; species Gonioctena quinquepunctata. The sequence goes on along the minus strand of JAFIRS010001773.1, from coordinate 205,551 downwards.
TTTAAAGCAGTTGTGACCTCTTTCAAACAGACACTCACAGTTGACTGACTCACGTCCGAGAAGCGATTGAGTCCAACACTTTTTTGATAATTACCATAGGCATAAAAGTGTAAGGCGATCAATACCTGAAATTTGAAATCAAAATCAACTTGGTGTATATTGTCAATTTCTCGAGTTACTTTAGTAGACACGTCTAAATCTGTCCTTCTTCTAGGTGCTCTTATGTATGATGTCAGAATATCTATAACGTATCTGGTAAGGTTTTTAGTTATTCGAAAAATTTTAATGAATTGTGTATCACTCAGAGCAAATGGGTCTTGGGGCTGTCGTTGACCATTCAGGAACTGCTGATTTTCAGCTGCCTCCAAATTTTCAATAAAGATTAAATGCATCAATTCATCCATTCTGAATATTACAATAACGCAATAAAGATCTAGAAATCTCGGGATAAATATAACACGATAAACTCTAACCTCTCTTGATGAACATAACCAAAGAATTGTGAAACGAGCACAGAAAGTGCGCTCGCTACAATACGAATGAAATCATTCGTTATATAGCGAAGGCGAGTTTTAACGATTAGTCAAAAATACTGTTGAAGTATTTTCGCTACAACACGAATGATTTATAACGAACCGAGTGGTCAAAAATCAGGCCCCTGCTTGCTTTCAAACTAGCAAGAACGCATACGTTCTCAACTACATATCACACTATCCATACTAAAATTTCAGCTTCGCTAAAATGACGTAGGTTTGCCGGCTCTGGGATCTTACTCTAATAGGTTAACCAATAAAATATATTCTCTGAACATCGTCGAACTCATTCTAATTGCAATGTCAATACTAGAATAATGTGAAATTCTATGTAAAAAATAATCTCATACACGAATAACTGAATGAATGACAAGTGTCAAATTTTATTCAGGAAAGGAAATAAGATGATTCATGACATCCTTATTGAGGAAACCCGAATTTATTTTTATTTATCTCCATTTAGTCCATATTCACCTATCCAATTACAATCCATGTTATATTCGTGCTAAGTGAATTTTTCTCCAATATTTGTTATTGTTCACTGTTAGCAGCTCCGTCTCTTTGCTAGACATGCTAATTTCGTGCGGTATTATTTGACACAAAAAAGTAAACAAACTTTTTTGTATCCAGTTTGGAATGTTGAGAGTATCGAATAGAATATGATTGTCGTAGTTTTGAATCAGCTCGTTTATCTCCGAATTAAAAAAAAGGCTGGGCTGGAGGTTAAAAAAAAGTATTTGTATAACAAAAAAATTCCACGCAGGAGAAGATCTGTTACAACCTGTTCAATGATATTTTAATTCTTATTGTTTGCCTACACATAAAGTAATATCTTGAATTTTCATCCATGGATTACTTTCTTCCAATTGAATCTAACAAAGTGTTTTTATATTTTTTGGTTATACGCCGAGGGAAAAAATAGTATGCCTAAATTTTACCTTCGATTTCATGTTTTGATATATGGTTATTGAGATATCCTGCACCTTAGAAAAAAACTCATTTCGTGGGGTTCCTAGAAAACAAATGTGACCTGTCCAGAAATCAGATAAAAAGATATTCATGTGGATTCGTTGGCTATAGTAGACTCATAAACTGGACGAAATGTATAACAATTTTCACTCAATAAAAATCATGTTATTTTGTTATCAATTTCCGAATCAAGCATCAGATAATTAGTGTATCAATTCTTTAGGTGCATGAGAATACACAATTGAATACAGGGTGTATCCAAAAATTTGTGAATAATTTGAAGATAAAGACCTCATTTTACACATTTATCTGAACAATTCTCATTATTTTTATCTATTATTGGTGCGAAAACATCACTCACACTATATAAGACACTCAATAATTTTCAATTTAGAAATTATGCTACGTACTACTCTTTTTAACATTTCAGCTTTTGGAAAATCTGGTTACATTTGTGATGACCAGTTTGGAATCCAAGATGCCAATGTGATATGTAAGGAGCTAGGGTTTCACTTGGGTGCAGCGGAAGTAAGAGGTCAGTCATATTTCGCCAAGGATCTCAAAGAAAATCAAACTGTTTATATGATGGATGACCTAGATTGTTTTGGCAATGAAACAACATTATTGAATTGTGGATTTGCAGGATGGGGTGTTCACAATTGTAGAGACCAAGAGGTAAATATATATACCACAATATCCATTTCATTTCTTCAATGAATATTTTTAACCTAGTGGAGCGTGGCGGAAAACGGCAGTCATGTGAGCATGTGAAAAAACTGGATCTATAATAATATACATATCGACGAACATATAGCCACTGGGTTACCGGATCCAGGCCGGCCTATATGTTCAGAAAATACGCTACTTCCAATTCTTTGCGATTTTATGCAAATAACTGCTTCAGTTTTATAAAAACAATGTTCACAAAAAATACATAAATCATTTCCGTGAAAAATTAGATTTTACGAAGACATAAAATCAAAATACAAAGAAGACGAAAAATAATTCCATATGAAAGTGTTCGAGGAATAAGTAGAGCCAAAATCAATGGTGCCCACTGATTTTGGCTCGACTTATTTCGAAAATGGGATACGAGCTTGGGTTTCACGCAATATTGCACGAAAATGCGTTATACCAGCTGATATAACTTATAATTCATGAATTTTGTATCCATTATACCGGGTGTATCAACAATGCGTGGCTGCTATTTGAGATATAAAAAAATGTCTTGAATAAAAGTTGTAAGGAGCAATGAAAGCCAAAAATAACCACCAACATACAGGGTGTCTGCTAAATGTTTGACTTATCAGAGCTATGTTTTTTAAATGAAACACCCTATATATTTTCACTCGATTGATTTCCCGTGGAAGAGTGTTTCTCAAAAATATTATGTTGTATGGGTTTATACCAGGTGCTTCGGAAGTTATGGTGGGACTTATGTCACAAAATGGGTTCATTCAACACCAAATATTTTGATTCATTGATATTACTTGTGTGTGACTGCATGCGCTACTACATAATAAAATATTTTGACAAAATAATATATGAATGTTATTGTTACTTTAGGGATAAAATGAACATAATAAATATAGTAAATGAACGAACAATACAGATCTCATTTAAAATTAGTAATTAATGGAATATTGAAATGAAAAAATCTAAATATATATAATAAATGCAATAAAATCTTCAATTTAGTATAAAATTGAGGTAGATATATAATAGTATATTAAAGTATAAGTGGATAAAAAGGGCTTTAAAACACGCGCGATTTTTCGAGCACGACGGCGCAGCCGGAGTGCTCGAAATAGAGCAAGTGTTTTTAAGACCAGTTATCCACGAATACTTTACGTTATTTTTTTTTATTGGTGCACTTTGAAATCATATATACTGGTATTATTACTACAAAAAATAGAAATAAGAACTAATAATGCAAAAAGGTTGAATTCGTCATGTGACATCAGTATACCTTTCGTTGTCATGGAAATGAGAAAAACATTCATTTGCAATTTGTTACCAAAGATCAATATTTGTTGTCACCAGAGCTCGAGAATGAATTATTCTAATATCGATTTTTTGAATAGTGAGGCAGAATCGCGGTTAATACCGCGAAAATCCAGTGATATATATAAAAAAGAATATGAAAAGTTCATCAAATGGATGGAGGAGCACATATAAATGAACGAACTGTGAGTAATATTTTATTTTACGTTACAAGGTACTCCTGTCAGATCAATAATTAAAAATTTGTCATTTAGACTTCACGTTTCTCGATTTGTTGATGTTGTCATGGTTACCTTTAAAAAACGCGCGTTTTTTAAAGTTCGATTTAAACACGCTGAGGCGTGCTTTAAATGGGTAAAAAGGGGCACCAATAAAAAAAAAACTAACAATAAACGTACAATTTTAATTACAAACTGATAAATATAGTAATGATGATAAAGTTTATTTGCAAGAAGGAAAGAGTTGTTGAAATATTTATTTATGCAATTCTTATCTTTTTTGATTAACAATATCATGAAAAAAAGATCTTTCAGTTTTCGCAATCCACCTTTTAGCTTTTTTGCTGGAACTGTGCTTGTTATCAATATATCTTATACCATATTGTACAATCTAGGTCCCAGCTGAGCTGCATTTCGTTGACCTATAGTTTTGTTACAGGCTGGTAATATAACCGTATTATTTCTTTGTCTCGTATCATAATTATGATTAGAAGGATGTTATATAATATTTCTTTTTTTTACATTTTTTAGAATACTCAAACAGAATAGTTCTCTTACATCAATGAAGTTGGATACACTAACCGAATCATTGCTTGGATAATTATGGGCCTTATGATATATTATTTCAATGATGTATTTCTGTATAGTATTCCAATTCTCTGAGTTGTTATCGTTTACTCCACCCCATCCTATTATACCGTACTGTAGTTGCGATTCAACCAAAGCGTTATATAGTATTCTAAAATTTTTGGTGTCAAGAAAATCTCTCAGGTACTTGAATCTGTATAGCAAACCCCTCAGTTTTTCAACCACATTCTTTATTTGTAGATCCCATCTCAGATGACGATCTATTACAATGCCGAGGTATTTTATTGATTTATCTCCCGGTATTTCATAGCTGTCTCCTATTTTGAGTGGTCCTATATTCGGTAGTCCATTTGAACAGAGAATGGTAAATATTTTGTTTTTGTGAAATTAACTGTGAGTTTATTGCCTCTAAACCATTTGTGTGAGTTTATTGCCTCTAAAGTCTTTTTCAACAATTTCCTTCAAATCTCGCCAGGTATTTGATTTATACAGAATGACTGTATCACCTGCGAAGCTCAATATTTTTTCTTCGGTTTCTATTTCAAATAATCCATTCATATACATCAACAGTAATGGACCCAGTACCGTTCCTTTTGGGACTCCATAGGAAACGGTTCTGTAGGTACTAGTAGCATCGTCGATTTTCCCCCTCTGTTCTCTACCAGACAAATAACTTTTTATGAGATTGTAGAAATTTCAGTCCATAGGAGAATATTTTTTTCAGTAGTTTATCGTGACAGACCGTGTCAAATGCTTTCGATAGGTCTACAAATATGCCTAAGGTAGCCATTTTTTGTCTAAAGCATCGTAAATATACGACGATAAAGAGAATATTGCATCTTACGTTGATTTTCCTGATCTGAACCCATATTGCCCATCCGATATTACCTTATGTTCATTCAAGAAACTCAATATTATTTTTTGCAGTATCTTTTCTATGATTTTTGAAATGTTAGATATATGAGAAAGGTGTCTATAATTTACCATTTCTCTTTTGTCCCCATTTTATATATTGGTTTGGTAAGTCTCGATTTCAAGATTCAAATATGTGAGCGGAGTTTTTATTTCATCAACTATCTCTTTCAGAGTTTCAGAACGAATATTATCGTCGCCTGGAGATTGTTTGTCTTCAGTTGGTTTATAATTTCTTTTACTTCATTCTCATCAGTGTTTTCGTAATCTGAGGGTTGTTATTTTTATTGCATAGTTTTCCCCCAATTTGCTGTAATATTCGTTGAAATTTTCACATATTTCCATTTTGTTATTGATTATTCTGTTGCCGTCTATTTCTATTTCTTCAATGTTTATTGCTTTTTCTGATCTATTACAAATTTTATTGACTGTATTCGACAGACCTTTTGTACTATTTTTGTTCTTTTCAATAACTTTATTGGCATATTCCTTTGTAGCTGTAGTTATTGATTTATTCAGTGCACTTCTCAGTCGTCTATATTCTTCTATTTGGAATAAGTGATTTTTTTCACCAGATATCCTCGAAATTGGTGTATTTTCATTTTATTATTCATAATTTTACTGAATGGTGCTTTTCCCGTACAGGGGCAACCAAAACTCGGAATCACTTTATTCTCAGTTTTTTCAAATGGAAAACCCTGTAAATAAGACCATACCAGACACTATGAGCTTGCAGAAAATATAGAGTTTGCCTACTTGATTTTCATCGGGAATGTATCTTATTCTTGAGGAAAATATGAAAGAGTCACCACAACATCAATAACGATTTTTGTATTCAATGCTGGACAAAAGAGGTAACAATATAAACTAAAATATTTGAAAGAAAATCTTAATTCACAGCAGATGTTCAGAAAATATTCCATTCTAAGCTATGCACAAATTGAATCTGTCTACAGTTGCTCTGCGAACTTCAATTGAAGTTGATCTTGTGATAGAGCGAAAACTTCTCTAATTCTTCATGTCTTCTGGTGTCGTTGATTTCTCGCAGTAGACCTCTCCTTCAGCATATCCCCAGAGATAGAAATCTAGGGGCGTGAGGAATGGGGGTCTTGCTGGCCACTGAATGTGTCCGTTTTATCATATCCATTTATTTCTGCGCCATCTGTTTAAAAATCGTCTTACCCGATTTTGATTGTGGAAAGGAGCGCCATCAAGTTTGTAATATAGCCTGTGTCTGGTGTCAATACATCCCCCATAAAATTTGTTAAATGATTTCGGAGAAAATGTTTGTAAATTCCTCCATTCACAAGGCCATCAAAGAAATATGGTCCTATGATCTGATCTCCAATTATGCCTCCCAAACATTTATCTACCATCTCTTTTGGTTATCAACTTCTCTGCCCCATAGGGATTCTCTGTCGAGTGGAAGTGGCAATTGTGTCTATTTACCATCCCAATACTTTTAAATGTGGACTCGTCACTAAACAAAATGCATTTTAGAAAATTTGGTTCTTCGCGAGTGAAATTCAATATATTTTCGCAATAGCGAACTCTGGTATCATAATCCATTTCATAGAGTTCTAGATGTAATTCAATTCGGTATAGATGAAGTTTAGTTTTTTCAATATTCTGTTCACGGAAATATGACTTATATCCAGCTCTCTCAAAATTTCCCGCGTACAAACATGAGGATTCTCAGCTGTTGGAAGCATCACCGCTAATTGGGGAGCAAACATGCAAAAACCGATAAATCTATATTAATCCATTTTGAGATAATGACAAAAAACTTATGCAGTGCGATCACAGAAGAATTTAAAAATGTATATTACTTAATTTTACTATCCGTGGTTTATATAATATAAATCCTAACTTTAACTAACATGGTATTTTTTATCCTTTTTTATTTTATTTTTTTGATTTATCGGTTTCTGTATAAAATCTGATGTTTATAGGTTTATGCATGAACAAGGTGGATTTTGGATTTTGATAGCACACCTAATGTTTAATCTTGATTTTTATGATATGATTTTAAAAATAAACAACACAACTGAAAATAAGTATTTGTATTCTCGACAAAAAGCATTCTGAGCAAGTCTGAATTACAAAGTGAGAAACATTTTTCAGGAAAACTAAATATGGACAGCTGGTTCCTCACACGTATCATCATCTTCATCAACTTCAGGATCCTCTTCATTCTCATTCGAAGTAGGACCGTGTAGTAATGCCCGACACCATTGCAGATCTTGAACTCCTTCCAATTCTTATCAAACTGCTGATCGGACAGATGCTAAAGAGAATTCTTTTTCTTTTGCGGAATGATTCGTGTTAAATCTTTTTGTATTGTAGTCAAATCTGTAACAGAATTTTTTTTTTCAACAGTTTTTTAAATTTTTCTGAACCATTAGTTAAATGGAAGTTTTTGAATGTGAATATTTCAACCAATCTTCCCTCATTGAATTTTTGGAGGACTAATTTCTTTTTTTATGATGTACTCTTAATAGTCTAATCGACAAGTTGAAAATGGTCTAAAATAGAGATACTGCTCTTAAAATTATGTGTGACAGCTCATTGGATCCGGAATAACGCCTAGAAAAATGTGCCAAAAGCGTGTATTGGCACATAAAAAATTGCAAAAGTTATAAACAATTAAAGATGAAAAAAAAATGGCATTTAGTTTTTTGCCAATATTTCATAAACTATTGATATTAAGGAAATTTCAAAAAAAAGATTCTGAAAGAGGAGGAAATTTCCAAACTCCCGGAACTATATCTTCATTATTTATAATTTTTATTTAACGCTGAAAATGGGTCTCCACGCGACATTTTAAGGTTGCGCGCGCGGCGTCAAAAGCGAGTACGACACATTAATTAATTTATTTAAGGTATTAAATATATTTTTTATAATTTGAAAAAATTATGATGTATTCTGAACACAATGAATAATTCATTCCCGTTGGAAATTTCACTTAAAGTTGATTTTTAACAATTAAACTTAAAAAATTTTAATTTGCTTAATTGTAAATGAAAAACAATTTATAAATAATTGCTAAAAAGGTTTTCCTTTCTTATATAATTTACAATACGCCATAAAAGTTGAAAAAATATTCATACTTTGTTTATAATAATTTTTGTACTTGAACAGAAACTAAAAAATCCAAGTAATGTTGTTAAAAAAAATACTTTTTTCCCAATCATCATATTATCGTTTTTTTATTGATACAAGATATAAATTGATTTGCAAAAAAAATTCTTCCCGCCATTTGTTGATACATTTTCTATAAACAATTTGATTATTTCAATATTTTTGAATTTTTTTTTACAATTTCATTATATTACAAATATTAAGATTTTTGAAAAAAAAATTTTTCCTCAATAACAATTTTTGATTGTTTATAATAGTTTTTTTTATATTTCTATTGTTTAAATAATTAGTTGAGAAATTATTTTTTTCCTAAAAATCATAATTGACAGTCCTCTATAAAATAACACAAAATTTTTTTTTATCAACAATTCCATTGTTTATTAACTTACCAATTTGTTATAAACAAATTTTTAACTTTGTTAGATTTTTTCTGATACTTCTAAGATTTACAAAAACAACCATATGAAACAAAGTAAAGACAAAAAAATTCTCAATTTTTTATTGTACTTTGGGAATTGGAATTGGGGAAAAATTGGATTTTTTTTTTCTATTCTTTGTTATACAGTGACCGGCAGAAAGTACGCATCATATGGGAAATTCTTTTATTAATAAATTTTGACGAATATCGATATGTGCAATCGCTTCTGCATCAAAAGCAACCCCAAAAGACGTTGTACAGTGCCGTTCGTCTTCTTGTGTTTGGAGGGAAATTAAAAAAAAATTAAAATTATGTTTCAAAACACACTTGGTTGGGGAAATATCGAAAAATGTTATCCGAAAAAGTTGTTCGAAACGTTATTTTATAGCTATGTACAAGTTTTGAAAAAAATCTGAGATAAAAAAATAAAAATCAATTTTTTGCCATAATAAAAATTTCAATTTGGAAAAATACATTTTAGACAAAGAAACTCATTAGTAAGGCCAACAGTAATATTCAAAATGATATTTTGTAAATATTCGCAAGGTACTTCTATTTTATTCGGAAAAAAATTGAAATCTATGGATTTGCCATGTATTCAGCTGCTTCATAAGAGGTCACTGAAATATCTCCAGGACATTATAATTCCGATACTGTTCATTATGAATAAACATGGTTCTTTGTCAATAATAAACAGTATCGGGATTATAATGTCCTGAAGATATTTCTGTGACCTCTTATGAAGCAGCTGAACACATGGCAAATCCACAGATTTAGAATTTTCTTCGAATAAAATAGAAGTAGCTGGTGAATCTTTACAAAATATTATTCAAAATATTACTCTTGGGCTTTACTAATGAGTTTCTTTGACAGAAATGTATTTTTCCAACTTGAATTTTTTTTTAATGCAAAAATTGATTTTTATTTTTTCACCCCAGATTTTTTTCCAAACTTGTACATAGCTATAAAATGTCGTTCTCAACAACTTTTCCAAATAACATTTTTCAATATTTTCCCAAATAAGTGTGTTTTGAGACATAATTTTTAAATCTTTTAAATTCCCCGCCAAACAAGAAAAGACGAACGGCACTGTACAACATCTTTTGGGGTTTCTTTTGATGCAGAAGCGATTGCATGTATCGACATCTGTCAAAATATTATATTAAAAAAAATTCCCATATGATGCGTACTTTCTGCCGGTCACTGTATATGGTTGTTTTGTAAATTTTAGAAGTTTCAGAAAAACATTTAACAAAGTTAAAAATTTCTTTATAACAAATTGGTAAGTTAATAAACAATGGAATTGTTGATAAAAAAAAACTTTTTTGTGACTTTAAAGAGGATTGTCAATTATGATTTTTGGACAAAAAATAATTTCTTAATAATTATTTAAACAATAGAAATATAAAAAAAAAACGATTATAAACAATTAAAAATTGTTATTGGGGATTTTTTTTTTCAAAAATCACAATATTTGTATTATAATGAAATTGTGAAAAAAAAAATTCAAAAATATTGAAATAATCAATTTGTTTATGAAAAATGTATCAACAAATGGCGGGAAATTTTGTTTGGGCAAATAAATTTATATCTTGTGTTAATAAAAAACGATAATATGATGATTAAGTAAAAAAATAATTTTTTAATAACATTACTTGGATTTTTCAGTTTTTGTTCCAGCACAAAAATTGTTATAAACAAAGTAGGAATATTTTTTTAACTTTCATGGCGTGATCTTGTTGAGTATGTATATAAGAAAGGCTCTACTGAGCGAAAAATTTTTACGACAATTATTTAAACATTTTTTTTCATTTACAATTAAGACAGAAGTTTGAGAAAATTTTGTTAGTTAACAATCGTTTAACTTGTTGAAAAATTATCTTTGAGTAAAATTTCCAACGGAAATGAGTTATTCATAGTGTTCAGAATACACCATAATTTTTTCAAATGAAAAAAAGTATTTAATACCTTAAATAAATTAATTAATGTGTCGTACTCGCTTTTGACGCCGCGCGCGCAACCTAAAAATGTCGCGCGCAGACCCATTTCAGCGTTAAATTAAAATTATAAATAATGGAGATGGAGTTCCGGGAGCATGGAGTTTTCCATTTAAAATTTCCTTCTCTTTCAGAATCTTTTCTTGAAATTTCTCAAATATCAATAGTTTACGAAATATTGGCAAAAAACGAAATGTCATTTTTTTTCATCTTTAATTGTTTATAACTTTTGCAATTTTTTATGTGCTAATACACGCTTTTGGCACATTTTTCTAGGCGTTATTTCGGATCCAATGAGCTATCACACATAATTTTGAGAGCAGTATCTCTATTTTAGACCATTTTCAACTTGTCGATTAGACTATAACTTTTTCCAATCCAACTTCAAGTTCTTTAAAATAAAAAAGTCTCCGATCGATTCCAATTTCTTTCACCACTTCCATTTTCTCGTAAATTTTCTCATAGTCCTCTCTAAACAATATCGTAGCCTCTTTTCTGAGGAGCTTTTCTACTCTTCCAAATACGCGGTCTGCTGGTAAAAACGAATGAACCCTCACTGGAAATACAATTATTATTTTTGTGATTTGGATTGGAGCTTTGAATCTGAGCCAGAAATATAGAGAGTGTTTAATAGAGAGTTTTTGTTTTGCCCACCGCATTCGTCGCAGAAAAGCCGAACTGTCATAATATTTTCATAATCCAAGAAATCCAGATGATTCAAAAGTGCAGATGCTTTCTCGATTGATCCTTTACCTTCCTGATCTTCAGTCCATGTGTAGAAGGTTGGATGTTCAAACTGACTGTCAACGTAACAAAAAACGTTTATGCTAACTTGCTGAGCATGAAACGCATCGTTAATAGGTGTTTTGGACAAAGGCTGAACCTGCTGTAAGTTAAAGCAAAAAGGTTATCGAGTTTTCGGGAGTCTGTTTTAAAGCATTCGCCCTCCTTTTGTGGACTGTGAACTCGGTGCGCAACTCTTTTTTTTCACGCCTAATTTCCTCTTGATCTTGAATTTGAGTCTAGTTCATTGTGCACATACGTCCGATACAGGACTAGAGAACCCAATATTGAAATCATTCTCCTGAACATGGAAAAGTTCACCCTATTTTCGGCATCGAATTGATTTAGATACATCTGATGTAGCTTTTTCATGTTCAAGTCAGCAGCAAGATAAATTATTTCAGTTTTTTTTCTATTATAGTGTCTTTTCCTACTTCGCAGCTTGCTAATAAACTCTCTTACTTGATATTTCTCGTCAAAAGATTTGATAGATACGTGATCGCCGCCTCGTTTTTCTTCTGGAATGTTCCTTTCAGACAATGTCTCAGCAATATAATTAATTCGATCTTTTTTCGTGTTCACACATTTCAAGAAAAACGCCTGACATACTGTTGGTGAATCTTTTGGGAATAAAATAGTGAACAGAAAAATTGCTACTCTTGGACTGTCTCCTCTCTGTTGGCCTATTTCTTGCAATTGACACTACGGATATGTAGTGGCACAATTTGGTGTCCTGTTCTTTCTTAATATCGTTTTCGAAAATTTTACTCCGAATAGCTCGTACGTCACTTACTGCAATTCTGTCGCAACAATATTCAAGAGCATTGTGATTGCAAACTTTCTCGAAGTTATTCAAATCAGCATTGCTACAACGATATCTAAAAACAAACAGATTATGTAACTGAATTGATCCCAAAAACCTCATTTGAATCTTTTACCTTTGCTTTTGAGCCTTCTGTCGTTTCGTCTCATTCATCTTCCTCTTCCTACTGCCTGTACTAATTTCTAATACACTAGTTTCTCCTTCTTCCATTATGAAAACTACAAAGGATGCAAACCAAATGATAAAAATACACAAAAATAATCTGCAAACTAATTTCAAAATTCACACTGTCAGTAAAACCCAAGTTGATAACTTGAAACGCCAGAGTCATCTTTATCATTTACTCATCATTTTGGTCTTTCGCCAAAGCTGTGGGAAGAAATTTCACTTCCAGCTCATTTCCTCCCCTAACCAAAGAAGATGGAACACTAGCAACGACTGCCCAGGAAAAAGCCAATATCTTTGCGCACCTATTTGCTGGAAATTCCACTCTGGATTCATCGGGAAAACAACCCCCGAACATTACACCTATTGACAGTCACATGCCCGAGATCACCTTTCGCCAACGTACTATCAGAAAGATTTTGCTGGGTCTCAACACCAACAAAGCCTGTGGATCTGACGGAATCCCGCCGATTGTTCTCAAGAAATGTGCCCCCGAACTAACACCTGTTCTTTGCAAGTTGTTCAACCACTCTTACAATTTGGGGGTATTTCCGTCCAATTGGAAAATTGCAAGAGTACAGCCAGTCCCTAAAAAAGGCAAAAAGGCCCTACCTAGCAACTACAGACCTATCGCACTGCTATCTATTATTTCAAAGGTCATGGAAAAAGCCATCAACATCGAGCTCATGAAATATCTGGAAGACTCAGGAATTGTCAACGATAGGCAATATGGCTTCCGCCATCAGAGATCAACTGGTGACCTGCTCGCTTACGTCTCACATATATGGCAGCTATCTATTGAAAAGCATGGAGAAACTTTAGCTGTGGCATTAGATATCTCCAAGGCGTTCGATCGAGTTTGGCACCAGGGACTCCTCGCCAAGCTTCCGTCTTATTGCTTGCCCCTCAGCTGTGTTCTCTGCTTGCTAGTTTTCTCAAACAGGTCTCTCCATGTAGTGGTCGATGGAGTTTCATCTGACACTCTACTCATAAATGCTGGTGTTCCGCAAGGATCCATTCTCGCACCAACACTATTTCTACTTCACATCAACGACCTGTTGAAAGCAACTTCATGTCCAGTACACAGCTTTGCCGATGATAGTACCTCCATACCGCTTTCTCTTCCAGGGCCCCTATATCAGCCCGTGAAACCAGAAATGAACGAGGAAGAAATGTTAATAATATAAATATGGACTTGGCAACAATTCTCGAATGGGGATCTAACAACTTGGTAGAATTCAATGCAAACAAAACACAAGCATGTCTTTTCTCTAGAAAAGCCGATCTCACTGTGCCTAACATAACTTTGTCAGGAGTAACCATACCACTGAAGCCATCCATATCGATGCTTGGTATTACTATCAGCAATAACCTTTCCTGGGAAAATCACGTGAGGTCCATTGCCAAAAGTGCATCCCAAGAACTTGGTTTTCTGTTTCGTGCCAAGAGCTATTTCACCCCCAGTCAGCTGCTTATGATCTATAAGGCACAGATCCGACCTGTCCTGGAATACTGTTCCCATATTTGGAGTGCGGCACCTAAACATATCCTGAGGCTATTGGATTCTGTCCAAAAAAGGGCAATTCGTCTCGTCGGTGATGCCTCGCTTACAAACTCGCTCACTTGTCTGGAACACCGTAGAAAAGTTGGCGATTTGTCTCTATTTTATAGATATTTTCATGGGCGATGCTCTTCTGAAATATCAACAATCGTTCCTGCTTTGGCAGTCTCTTCGAGATTAACCCGTCAAGTTCAGTCATCACACCCTTCGTGGTCACTTTGGAAACCTCAGACATCACTTTCCAAAGACTCGTTCATCCAACGAACAGCGAGGCTTTGGAACTCATTGCCTAGGAGGTGTTCCCCGAGGCATACAACCTTCAGAAATTTAAGAAGAACACCAACTCCTACCTTCTTTCCCTAGGTTCCCACGATGTTCTCTGAACATTACAGGATATCCCTTTTCGTGGGAACCAGAACATAAAAAAAAAAAAAAAAAAAATATCACATATAACCAAAAAATCTGTTATATCACAGTGCGTGAGTACTTGCATAATAGATGGCACAACATTTCATTTTATATCGGTTTTTGTTTGTGATTTGGATTTATCGGTAGTTGCTCGGACTGATCACTTTCAGATACCATTTTCAAGTGGATTCGTCGGCTTTTGCTTGTATCTAATGTGCTAGTTCGACGAAGCATACCAAAATCAGTGACAATCAAAACTTTACTAAAAAAATTTGAAAAGTGAATTTATCGGTTTTGCATGTCCCTCCTCAATTTAGGTTCTTCATTAGTTGCAATTTTATTAATTACGTGCCTTTTTTTGTGTTTGACACTGCCTGAATTCTACTGGCTAATAAAAAATTTCTGTCACAGTCACCCGAAATATAGATCATGTTTATCATTTCTTCGTTGGATAATTTCATTTTGAAGAGAATAAATATTAGATTTCAACTATAAATTTACCTTCTCGATAATTAAATGTCAAATGTGTTGACAATTCATATAACATTCAGATGTTGCAAGGTATAATTCATAATATGATCTACATTCCGAGTAGATGTTAAAGAAGCTGCTTTCCGGCAGTAGAATGTATGCAGTTCGATATGGAATGTACGACCCGAGAGTTTTCGGAGGAGAGGTTTATGGAAACAGGAAGGGTAAAGCACAAGAAATAAACGAAACGTGTAAGGGAGAGAATAAAAATTAGCGATGATGTTGTAAACTATTGAGAATCTTCAGTACAAGGGAAATGGCAAAATAATACATTTCTGGAAGGGCAGCCAGGTCCGCAGTCCTCTCGCCCCCCAGATTTCTATATCTGGGGATATGTCAAAGGAGAGGTCTACTGCGAGAAACCAAAGGCACTGGAACACTAGAGTTTTTCGCACTATTACAAGATCAACTTTAATTGAAGTTCGAAGAGCAATTGTAGATAGCCTTATCTTGTGCAAAGCTGAAAATGGGAAATTGTTTGAATATCTGCTGTGAATTTACACTTTTTCAAATTGTTTGAGTTTATTTTGTTATCTCTTTTGTCCAGTATGAAATGGGAGATTGTTCGAAAATCTGCTATGAATTTACGCTTTTTTAAATTGAGTTTATTTTGTCTGTTGTCCAGCATTGAATAGAAAAATCGTGATTGCTGTTATGGTGACTTTTTCATACTTTTCCTAAGAATTATATACATTTCTGATGGAAATTAAGTAGGCAAATCCTATATTTTCTGCAAGCTCATAGTGTGGACTATTCTGGTATGGCCTTATTTAGAGTCTGTTCCATTTGAAGAAAAGTGATCCCGAGTTATGGTTGCCCCTATATAGAAAAAGCGCCATTTGGTAAAACCATGACTAGAAAATAAAAATACACCATTCCTAGGTTGTTTGCTGAAAAAATTTTCTCAATCCAAATTATTGATTTGGAGATATTTGGGTTGAATGAACCCATTTTGTGACGTATCCCACCATCACTTCCGAACCACCTAGTATAAACCCATACAACCTTATATTTTTGAGAAAAACTCTTCCAAAGGAATTCAATCAAGTGAAAATATAGGGTGTTTAATTACAAAAAAACATAACTTTGATAAGTCACACATTTATCGGACACCCTGTATGTTGGAAGTTATTTTTGGAACATAGCCTTCATTGCTCTTCAACAACTTTCATTTAAGACATTTTCTTCTCTCAAATAGGAAAGCAGCTTTCGTCCACAGAATTATTAGGAGCACTTTGACTTCCACTCACAAAAAAGTAGAGCACCACCGGTTGAACTAGAAGTAGTAGGTAATAGACCGGGAGGCCATAACACATTTTTTATGTCTAATTTGTTCACACTCAGCAGTACAAGAACCACCAAAGTACTACCTTCCACTACACGGAGGTCACTGCGCCGAACATAAACCGTGGGTCACAAGGTGGGGGCGGAGCCGGTGATGTAGTACCCACGATCTCGAATTATTACTTTCCGTTCGGCGTATGTCGCAAATTATTGTAACTGACAAAAAAAATTGGGCGGACGCCATTGCCGAACATGTAGGGTGGATATGAAGGGCAGTGGCGCTGTTTACTGTTGTAAAAAAATCATTTCTTAATGTTCGGCATTTTGTTAATTCATCTAATTATTCATTCAAACTCGAGATAATATGATCGCTTAATATTTCAGTTGGATCGAGGGCCAGCCACCCCCGCGTACTTTTGTTTTGAAGGTGTAGAGTAAACGTGAATCATGTTGGCATTGATTTTATATCATTTCTCGAATGAAATGGAAATATAAAAAATACATGCCGATCAAATTAATTGGATATTGACCTCAGTAGACCTTAAAATTCAGTTTTAGTTGACAATATTATTTGTTACTGTTCGGCAATGGTGTTTTATGATTAATAATAGTATAATATATGGAATAATATAACCCCCGAACGAAATGATTGAAAATGTTTTATGTATAGGATAAAAGGATCCATAAATATTTTTCCAACACAATGGAATGAACGGCCAAGTTTTTTATGGTGGGAATTTGAAAAAAATTGCACGACGGATATTTTTCAATCAATTATGATGTGCCGACCAAAAAAAATGTAATCGCCGAACATTAATATTGCTAAGGATGGGTTCCTTCTCCCATGTGCTGTTGTCCGATTTTGGGTATATCATAGCATAATACTTTACTCTTATTAATTATTTTTCATCCTATTGAATAATGTATGAAAAATGTATTGCCGAACGAAATGCTTCGTTACAAAAAATTACAACTTTGTAGAAGTAGTCGATTAGACTATTGTTTAATTTTTTGTAATAATAAATTCCCTTGATATCCCGCTACTAGTCACCAGATGTAATACTAACACGTTTCAGAGCTGTTCGTATTTTTTTCAATAAAATAAAAAGGATATATGAAAAATAATATCCCGCCTTTCCTTTCTTTTGTCTTCAAAATATATGCAGACATCTCTCTATAACAGGAGCCAAAAGACTGCATTTTAAAATTTTTGAAGTAATAATACCTTTGGGGGGAGGAGGGGGGGATATTAATACCTTGGAAAAATACTAATCATCCCACCAAATGTTACCACTGTAAAACATAGTAAGTTGTTATACCATACTTTTTGTTTTTATAAAAATCCTCAGAAAATATATATTTAACCCTTTCCGTACGGCAGCAACACGAAATTTTTTTCCGTACAGACGGGACTTTTGAGCGCACCGAACAGACGGCTGTCGACTATGTGCGAAACTATACAGACCGTGCCGAACAGACAGCTGTCGACTATGTGCGACACTATACTTACAGACCGTGCCGAACAGACGGCTGTCGACTATGTGCGACACTATACTTTGATACTATACCTCAGATAATCCACAGTGGCTATCGTATTTTTTTTTGTCTTTTTGCCCGCGACGAGATCCCCGAGGGACCAGCAGCATTCTCCGACGACATTTCAAGGCATACTGGCGCGAAAAAACAAAAACACTGCACTCGACTTAGCACTGGCCATGCCAGGTTGCCGGATGTCGCATATGATCGACGGTATCGACCATATGTGTCAGCCGCCTGAGCGGTTAGCATGCAGTGAACGCAAACGTTACGACAACAGTCTGTATGCCAAATCTAAAAACTTTATGCGTCACATCCCAACCGGCAGCGTCCAGGAGACAGTATACATGTCGTCGACCATATGCGACAGCCGTCTGTGCGGCACATATCCTCGGTGTCGCATATGCTGCGTTAGCCGTACGGAAAGGGTTAACTTTCCCCAAAAAGTTAAAAAAAAAATGTTTAGCAGCTCCCACTCTCACGAGATGACGCTCACTGTCACCAACCTAACTACTGGAAGTGGCTAGGATTTTATTGTTTGAAGTTAATTGCTTCAAAAATTACTCCCGGCACTAGGTTTCAGCACCTTATCATCCGATCGCTTGTGAATCCGGCTAAAAGCGATATCTAGTTTCGATGTGAGATCTTTCCTTCAGCTTCGGTTAACTGAGGGTTTGAGATCTGACCGGCAAATAATGCCACTGATTAGAGTAAAACACGAATATTGAGAAAAAAAATGTGTAAATTATCACTGTACAAGGAGAATGGCAATTACCAAAACGTAAGATATTTCGGGCGCATTTGAGTCTGTTATTAGAGGTCATCATCTAATCTTACAATGAAAGATAATCTATGTGCCTTCTCGGGCGAATGAACTTAGGACTCGCCTGGGATTTATGTCCTGAATCGGAGTCAGTTGTCCTTGCCTACTCTGTTTACAAAACTTGCGAGAAACCTCCCGTTACGTGGTTTTCAAACTGTCCCGTGTAAATCGGATAGGAAGCATTTATCCAAATGTTTTCGTACCACCCGAATTGCAAGTTACGTTAGTAGATATTTCATCAACACCATTAACCCAAAATAGACTTACCACTCGAGCTGTCTATACCATATAATCTCGTAGTTTCTTCAAGTTATCCCAAAAGGCCACTTTTTAATGAGATATTGATTTTTATAATTTTTCATCACACAAAGAAATAAAATACGTGAACCTCGAAATCCGCGTGCCTAATTCGAGTTCGTCGAGTTTCCCGTGAAATACCTATCGATCCGATCGATTGACTCGCCTCGCGACTCTATTAAATACTTCGACTTTTTCTATATCGCCCGATTCGTTCTAACACTTCGAGAAGATTCTCAAAAAATCTTCAATTCAACCGTTTCGCTCTGATCCGCCAAGAAGACTCTGAATGTTTCGCTATTTCACTACCCGCTTCGATGCCTCGAGGAGACTTTCGAGATCTCCAATTCAACCATTTTGGTCCGATCTGCCGAGAAAACTCCAAAATCTTCCAAACAAATCGTACGTGTCAGGTGTTGTAAATGATTATAAGACTTTGGGTTCAATATTATGTTCATTATTGATTGTTATATAATTCAAGCAAGATTCTTATTTCTAATTTTTATTCATCCTCTTCCTCTTCATCGCTTGTCTGTTCTGACAGCTCCATCTTCCGTGTGGTTTCGTTATCTGCTATATATATATATATATATATATATATATATATATATATATATATTATATATATATATATATATATATATATATATATATATATATATATATATATATATATAGGGTGAAATATAAGTTCTGAACTTGAAGCTTATTTGTAAGTTGTAATAACTCTCTCATATTGTATAAGTATATTGCTATTAGTGCTTAACTATTTCGAGAATTCTTTAAATACAATGTTTGGATAAAGTGATGTGTTAACAAAATACGCGTTACGGTTTGTTTGCATCCAAAGACTAACAAACACAACAAAAAAAATGCGGTCGTGACGTATTCACTAAACGCACATATGCTCATTGCAGAACTTATAACCAAAACTGATTGACGCGTTCCATATAATATTCATTCCAACTGATGATTTAATGAAAATTTCGCAAATTCGACAGATGTTTGTTATGAACATTTTAGTTTGTCAACTTGTGAGGAACTCTCCTATTGCTTAATGTTTTGTGCCCCTTGGTACTTCCATGAAAAACATCTGTCCAGTTTTTATTACAAGGGCACAATCGAAATGTCTGTTATCGAATGACTTCAACAATCGAATGATTCATTCGAGATGTTTTTCACTTGGGGCTACGTCATCATCTCGATGCGGTGAATTCTTCGATAAATACATTTCATAGGTAGGTATATCTTGGTTTTTCACGATTTTCGGGGAGTGAGATTCACATTTCATTTTTCAGTATAGACTATAGGGAAGGAAATCAACCGATAAGGGCGCCACCGTTTTCTACGAATGGCGGTAATGAGTAGGTATCAGTAATATTTCAATGTTGTGTTTACAATTATTTTTGTCAATTTTCAATGAAGTGAAATATTTTTTTAATGTTCATGTTTACCATTTGTTGAAGCTTCTAGTTCTAACAGCTTCTAGTTCTAACTTCCATACATAGAGATACTTTAATGACTTCATTACATGAAAAAGGATTCTATTACAAACAGTTATTGAGAATTTGTGGATTTGTATTGCAGGTGTTTGAGAACAATGCAAATTATCAATCATTGCTAAAAAAGTAGGTGATATCCACCTTATAAAAATATTCTTACTATTTCTGTTACACAGCACTATCAATCCGTTCATAATCAGACATTTGTTATTACCATCGGTAACAACGTCGTTTTCAGTTTACTCATTTACAGTTTTTAAAAAAGGTAAATTATTTACTAACAATAAAAAATACATATTTTATGTCATTTTGATCATTGACAGCACTTCTGAGATGGAACTTTTCGAGTAAGCTCCATTTACTCCACTCTGTATACCCGAACGCAAGGGGAGTCACACTACTCTCGCGAAAAAGCCATACCAAAACGGCCGGATTCCGAATGGAGTGACTCCTAGGGCACAGGAGTGAGCAAGCCATACCCACCTATGGTATGCAACTCATACAACGATGCCAAATCTAAACTAAAATGTAGACTAAAAAAAATTATCCTTCTTAATTGCGCTTTGCGCTAAACAACATTCCAACCATTTTCATATCACCAAATCAATACCAACCTTACCAATAACAATTCTCCGCCTACTTCTCGAATTTGAAATATAATTTCATTTTATGTACGAGATTTTTGTTAAAGTCACGATTCAGAATAATATGCTTTCCAAATGGATTTGAGATTGAAATTAAAAAAAAAATATGAATGATAACGTGACACGATGAAAATGGTTGAGACATTGTTTGGCATTGCCTATCAAAAGTGCGCAATTAATTTCCGATAAACGGCAATTCTCTACAAGGTGGAGTCTCCTAACTATACATTTACCAAATCTACTCTGGGTAAAGAATTTAGGACCCGCAGATTTGCTATTGAATTAACATAGTTGTTAGATGCAAGGAAAGTATTTAGCTTCCAAAAATATGCTCATCCTTTTTTTTTTATTGAAACATTTCCTCGCTTTTGACTGGAAATTGTAGGACTAGGCCAATCAATAGAGAATTTCTGCTACATTGATTCTGTGACAAAAATACTACCAGGAAATCGACTGTGCCATCATACGGAAGACGTTCCGTAGTCATATCCTGTTATGTTTCCTACTCCCAACTGTCATTGCTTAATTTGTTATAAACATTCAAAAGCATTTTTTTATTTTTTCAACGTTTTTGTCTTGTTACTTGAAAACTAATGAAGCAATGTCAATACTCTCTAGCCCTAGCACAACTCGATCGGATTATTAGTAACGGAGAAAAACAGGAAAAATTCAGCTTTAAAAAAAACATAATTCCGCCATTTTTTAAGTTGTAGTGAAAAACCAAGGCACTGTCGGATCATTATAGTTTTGACATAATTGCAATCTGAATTTTTTTATGAACTTCATTGCAGCAGACCTGGATGCCTCATAGGTGGTCCGATTCCAATTTTCCAATGACCGAAAATGGGCGAGTGAGTGAAAGCGGCTGAGTAGTAGTGGTAGAGCAGCAGTCGCGGGGAAGCGTATGTATGTAATACAAGCGCGCTGCGCCCGTTATAAGTCTGTTGCTCTACCCCCACTCCTTAGCCGCTTCCATGCACTGCTTAAAAACCTAAAAAATGGTGGTGTTATGAATTTTAAAAAAAGCGCAGATTTTTTCCGGTTTTTCTCCGATATTAATAATCCGATCGAGTTGTGCTGGGGCTCATTTTATATTTGACAAGAAATTCATAATTTCCGACCCCGAAAACCCCCATATACCAATTTTGAATCAAATCAGACCATAACTACAAATCTCTACCGCCAATTTGGAGCCGTTATTTTGTTTTTTTCTCCAACAATTCCATAATGCATTGTCACCGAAATCATGAACACCTTCCAAATTTAAAATAAATCGGACGACTAGAAGTCGGTCAAAATTCACTTGCAAGATTTGACCCTAACGAACAAACTAACAAGTGAAACTAAAGAAAAGCTTGTAAAGATCAAAATGCCGACGCCAATTGAGCGTACTGATCCTTGTAGCACTATTGCCAGCGCTTTCTGACATTTAGATGAGTGTCATAATAAGAAATAATACCGACCAACTCCATGTGGTGAGTCTACATGCAGTTACATACGTTATTTCAGAATCAGATAACGGGCGTTGAAAATTCGTTTAAAACTCAATTTCAATTGATTTTATGGTTTGGAAGCTGACCAGTCATTGAGAGATTCTGAAAATTTCCATAGAGCTAGTGACTGAAACTATTTTTGAACGTCCGTACTCATGATTCGTTAGTTCCTAACTTTCCTGCTGAATTCATTCTTTCCATCTAGCGGTTGTAGAATAATCAATTGAAATTGACTTTTTTCATCGAATTTTCAACGTCTTGTATTTATTGAGGATTATAAGAAAATGTTCATGGATTTTTCACGGAATAAAGATTCGATTCACGTAGTTGTCGGTCTTATTATAAGCTTGTTGGTTGAATAGAAAATGCCAACATACATACTCCTGACTTAATCTGTATACAAAAAAGTAAGCAAACTGTCTTTGGGTCTGTAGGAACATTACACAAGAAGTTGGATAGAAAACGCAACATAAATACCTTAAACTGTTTATGTTGAGAACCTACCTTGGTTCTGTAAGAACACTATGGCGAAAAGTAGCACTGAATAGAAAAGGAATACGATAAGTTTCTGACTAATTGAATCGTTTTTCTTCTCCTAGGAAAATCAATCAATAAAACTATATTTTTGAAACATTCAGAATGATATGGTATTTTGTTTTTTTACCACTATTGCTCTAAAATTGTAATGTATAATTTTTTCTCACTTCACCGAAGGAAGGTAGTAATTTACTTCAATATACCTTTTCAAATTGTGTGTGGTAGGCCTGGCCCTTTCTCAAAACTAAAAAGGTAAACAATTATTTACTCCATCATCTCGCTCATAATTTTATTTTTGAGGCCGAAATAAAATGTAATATACGCCATTGGGATACCAATTTATATGGGACATGCATTTGTATGCTTACAGTGTCTTGTGCATTTCTATTGATAATAACAATTTAAATTCATTTTTGAACCCGAAATGAATGTAACGCACGCCTTTGGGATACCAATTTAAATGAGACATGCATTTTTATGCGACTTCGAGTTATGGTGTATTATTATATGGTCCACATTGATGTCATAGGTATCCAAGTGGAATTTAAAATGATACTCTATTTTTTTGTCACTTGCGTTTCCATTACACTTCGATGTCGCGGACATCAATGTGACAATTAAATGCGAGTTGCATTTGAATGGCACTTGGAGGCCTGCGACTGTGATATACAATGAATGTTGAATTGACAAAAAATTCATTGAATGCCGTTTCTTTTCTGTTCGACTTATTAACACGATGACGCAGATATCGAAGTCTAATATAAATGTTATTTCTTTCTTTTGTCGATTACATATCTATGGGACTCTGTTGTCATACACATCGAAGTCACAATCAAATTCAAGTGGAATTTAAATGGCACATAAATTCATATTACATATAAGGAGATGTGCCCTTAGACGAGTTCTCTTGACACTTTTATTTTTATTACACATTAAGGATTATTGGCGATGGTATGTAACGAAAATCAAATACCGTAATAATACATGTAGAATGGAAATGAAAAGGTAATATGGCATTATTTTAGGCCACATACCCCCAAGTGCCATGTTTGAATATTGCATAAAAATGTAATATATAATAAGAGGAAAACCGGCGCCTGAATATTAATTCGACCTAGCTATCGAAATGCCATTTCAATTGGTTTTCAATATAATGGCTCCTGGGATAATTTCGATGAGTCTCGTTTTCCTTGTAATTTCAAATGAAAACGTTATTTCCATTTCGAATTGAAGGATGTTTCATGTATTCTGCCACTCGCTGCTAATGACAGTTATTCATTTATTTTGAATTTGTACATAACATTTATAGTACTACATGTGCTATCGAAAACATATCAAACTTTTTTGTTGAACAAACAGAATCAATTTCAATTGTTATTTGTAATTGAAATACCGGTTAACATAATAAAAATGAATTTTTGATAATTGGATACAAATAAATTTCATGGTAAATTGATGGACCCGAAGTCTTAGTGATTACTATTTCCAATAGGAAAATGCAATCGAATTGTTATTACCAATGAAATTACACTCAACGAAAATAATATCTATTCCGTTTATATTATCGCAAGTCGCATAAAAAAGAAGTGACATTTAAATGGGAGTTTACGGTCAAGTCGAGAAAAAAGTGAAACGGCGTGCCATAGATATGCTACTCAACAAATCAATTTAATAATGGTAACTAAGAACTCATTGTCAGGGTGCTAAGGGCTTTCAGATGTTTTCATAGCCTACTTGAGGTTTGGAAATATACTCGAACTAACTACTGAGTGATTTTCAGGTATTCATTGCAAAATAAATGATGAAATGAATATTAAGGAATATGAGCACCTGTTTCCTTCATACTCAGTATATATATATATATATATATATATATATATATATATATATATATATATATATATATATATCTCTTTATATATATAATTCTACTGTACGTGTGTGTCACTGAACTCCTCCTAAACGGCTGGACCGATTTGAATGTATTTTTTTTGTATGCGTTTGGGTGGCGCCCTGGATGGTTTAGATTCACAAATCAGCCCGGCAGATGGCGCTGCAGTCGGTATCATAAACGGCTGGACCGATTTGAATGAGTTTTTTTGTATGCGCTTGGGTGGCGCCCTGGATAGTTTAGATTAACAAATAATTCCCCTGAATGTTAAGGGTGGTCCAATTATGATACAGCATTCAAAAATACATACAACCCTAAATTTTCACCCTTCTACGATCAACCCCTATTTTTTTGTTTTTATTTTATAGAAAAAACGGGATAACAGGAAAACGGGATAACGGGAATAACGAGAAAACGAAAAAACGGAAAAACGGGATAACGGGACGACAGGATAAGGGGATAAGGAAAAAACAGGATAACGAGATAAAGAAAAAATGGGATAACAAGAAAACGCGATAACGGGATAACTGGATAGTTGGATAACTGGATGACGGGATAATGGGATAACGGGATAACGAAAAAATGGGAAAACGTGATAACGGGAGGACAGGATAAGAGAATAACGGGAAAACGGAATAACGGGATGAATGAAAAACGGGGTAACAGGAAAACGGAATAACGGGAATAACACGATAAAGAAAAAATGTGAAAACGGGATAACGGGATGACAGGATAAGGGGATAAGGGGAAAACGGGATAACGGGATGACAGGATAAGGGGATAAGGGGAAAATGGAATAACGGGATAAGGGGATAACGGGATAACGGGAATAACGGCATAACGAAAAAATGGGGTAACGGGATGACAGGATAACGGGATAACGGGATAAAGAAAAAAAGGGGTAACAGGAAAATGGGATAACGGGATAACGGGAAAACGAGATAACGGGACAACAGGAAGCGGAAGGAGTCAAAAGCATAATCTAGATGGAACAACATAAAGGAAAACATAGAAAAAAAGAAATTCTACGCGGACGAGAGTTTTCGGGAAAAACATTCTGGGGGACATAGAAATTTGGACAGGACAACGTCTGTCGGGTCCGCTATATATATATAGTTAATCCGAGATATAGACTAACCACATCTGCACGTAATTTACTAGACATAAAACTGTACAATAAATTGCCTTCTGAAGTCAAGAATATGAACATAATCAAATTTAAATATACAATCAAAAAGGCTCTCCTCGAAAGTTGTTTCTATTCCATAAACGAGTTCATGGAATCAAAGATATTCGATACTTAACCGCTTGTCACAGTGCTATTCATGGGTGTTTTATGACTCCATAAATGTGTATTTATTTTTAGTATTGTAAATCTGTCTACTGTTTGGAATTAGTCTCTTCTATGTGGTATAAATTCAAATAATTCCATTTCATTACGGCAGATGATTTGAATTTTAATTTTACCCACCTCGCCCGACTTACTACAAATGTATTTTATATATGTGTCACGTAGTCAATAAAATCTATCTATCTATCTATCTATCTATATATATATATATATATATATATATATATATATATATATATATACTTAAAATGTTACATATGACGTATGCGGTATGGTTGCACTCAGAAAAATATGGGCTTTCCATTTTTTACATAAAAATATACCTATGCTATTTGAAAAAATTATCGATGACGTCATAGGTATCTTGTAAGTTAGTGAAGGTAAAAATTATTTGTTTTGTTGAAAAAAGTAGGGAACTCAAATGGAAAATCGATCTGTCCGAGCTTCATTTCCGAAAATAATCAACTCGTGAGATAATCACTTCATGAATGCACTGTATAATACCTACCTTTACGTTAGATAATCAATAATCTTTTAATATTATTTTCTACAAGTCTCAGGTATTCTTGCTGTATTTAGGCTGTGTGGTCTCTTCTCAATAGTAATCGGTATCTTCTATTCATATAAATTTATTTTTTCTTCTGCAGATTGCTGGGATTGTATGCAAAACTTCCCAAAAAAAATGTGGAAAAGGATACTGGAAATGTGATACGGGTAATGAATGCATACCTTATGACTTCATATGTGATGGTGTAGATGACTGTGAAGATAATTCTGATGAAGGAATCCAGCATTGCGAGGTAAGCTTCCCTTTTATTCAGATATATGAATCATTTATGATCAGCATAATATCTCAGTACTGCTCCAATATAATTCAATTCGCCTTTTGATGAAGCGCCGACTAGATTAGTTGATGGATGTGTATGTTTTTGAAAATGCTTCTCTTGTTCTAGTTGTTGGTGTAATATGAATCTTAGTTTATTTCGAAAATATGAGAAACATCAAAACTATCTTGAGACCCTTGAAGAATTCGATGGATATATTCCAAATCCGATTGCATCTTACAATATTATCAGTAAATTCTCACGAAAAAACCTAGTAATATTTATTGAAAATTAATATCCACTTGTTAACGTCATAATTATAATAATGTACCATTTTGAATTATATAGCCATAAATGAAACATTTGAATATTCAACTGATCTGTCATCGGTGATTCCTCAATTTTTCATGTTTCGCAGGCTCCAACAGAAATCCGTTTAGTTAACGGGTCGAAATCCAGTGAAGGTCGCCTTGAGATAAAACATCATGGAATTTGGGGAACAGTGTGCGATGATGACTTTAACGAAGATGCAGCTAAAGTAGTATGCAAATATTTTGGTTTCCAAGGAACGTCCACCGTTAAAAAGGATGGATACTTTGGACAGGGTATTGAAATTGATCATAAATATCATAGAATATTCCTGAAGAAAATGTTATATTTCAAATACATCAGGAACACTAGTGAACATGTCTAAATTAATTCATACTCACCAAAAAAAATTCTAAAGTGCCTACGTGGAAAATGAAGAATGACATAGTGGTAACTGAAAATGACATATCACTAGGATCTCTGCGTTTATATTCTTTTGAATTACAGAGCCTCAATACAATCAATGTTTTATGTTCCAAACGATTGCAGGGTATTGGACAAATAAAACTAATCTACGTCTTTGCTAACGTTTCGCGAATATATCATTCGCTTCTTCAAAGCTCATGCGTAATTAGCGATACATAGTACCTGGTCATAAATATTAGAGTTTTACATTGTGTCAATGAGTCGTTGAATTTTATAGAATGTGAAACTTAAAATGTTCAATATTGGGATAACCAACAGATCCTCTATTAACTGGTATTCAATAATAAATACATTTTATTTTTCCAATACCCTGCAATCGTTTCGAACAAGATAGATCTGGACGCAATCACTACTATAAATGTTTTATATTCAAAACTATGTTCTACTGAAAATCAATTTCAAATATAGGGCCCCGTGTCACAATACCTGGCCCCAAATATTCAATATTATACCATGTGTTATAGATCACATTTTTTTAATACTTATTGACCGTGCATTTATTTAAAGTAAACCATCAGTCAACTCTACATAACGCAATTCGGTGGTTTCGAATCAACCGAAGAACATTTCCATTATTCTTTTGGATTATGTGTATTGCAGGTATTTCTTGTACTTTAACTATTTTCAAACATTATTTATTCTATGGATGATATGAAAATGATACCTGACATATTCTTGAATCTATATAACATAAATCGTAATTTTTATTATATAATTGATTTGGTCTTTCTTTCTCGGATGGGAGTCTATGTATATACCCAGATAATTGATTTTATCTATTTTCAAATGGATGCCGTTATGACATTGTATACAAATTTATCTGAGTAGAAATTTAACATCAAAATAAACGGGTTGCATACTGGGGAGTCATCTAACATTATTTCCAAACTATTCCATGGTCTTATCAGTAGTAATACCACTAGTGACTGAATTTTCGCGATAAGTCTGTCGATTTATTTCTAAACGAAACTGAGTTGCTTGAAAACACCACGAGTCCGCAGGACGAGTGGTGTTTTCTTCAAGCAACTCAGTTTAGTTTAGAAATAAAAGACAGACTTATAAGATAAATTCAATCACGAGTGGTATTTTATTAGACTATTTCACGAACAAAATGAAAGGTCAAAAAATTTAAATTCGGCAGAATGAGAGGAAGAAATTTAATAATAATAAATAATTCAAATTTAATTATAAGCATGAAATATTTATTTAAACTATAAACGATTTGTTTCAATTATAATTTGTTACCTATAACAATAAATAATTTTTTATGAACACGAACATAATATATTATTCTCGACTATAATTATTATAAATGGTGCAATTGAAAAAAATTTGAATAGTATGACCGTTATTAGGTGGCTACAATGTATTGTTGGTATTATTACTTGATGTACTTGAAGTACTCCTAAAAGTATTCACTATATTCTGATGATTTTCAGCACTAAGATGTAAATACGGTTTCATCGAGTTCGAACTTCCATGTCCAGTAATTTCCATAGCTTGTTGTTCACTAACGCCGGATTGTAGTAACTGACTAACTGCAGTGGCACGATTAGAGTGATTTGTTATTTTTAGTTTTCTAGTGTCTAATCCTATCTTTTCTGCAGATAGTTTTGATATTGTAATAATACCGGGAATTATTAATTACCAATAGAGCCACTGTCAGAAAAAGTCTGTCATTGGTAATAATTCCCCTTTTCGATATAAGTTTCCGGTATAATCTCACAGGACACATTTCAGGATTTTTCAAATTCTGAGTAAGCCATTTAGTATCTGCACAGTTTTTATCACCACCGTGGCGGGTTTTGGAGAATATCGGGTTATATGCAATTCTGTTTGTTAAACAGCCTTTGTTGTCAGTCTCTCCCTTAAAAAAATATAACTTGGAAAACGTTGCTTCGTTACCTCTCCAAGCTAGTTCTACGCAGCTATGTGAAAAAACTTCTTTTGGAGTCCCTCTGGCGTGTCTTCGTCCCATTGTAAGCACATATTTCTATATTCATCTGTAGTCGTAGCGACAGAACTCATTTTATTTTTTTCGGGTACAGCTTGCAACAATTTTCTCTTGCTATCTCGAGCCGCCCTCGCCTCTTTGAACATTATATTTTTGAAGGGATCAATATGTCTCTGATACTCACAAAAATATTTTTCTTGTACTAATTTTGCAGTAGTGTTCCATATGGTTTTGATAACACTCTCCTTGTAATCACTACCATCAATTTTTCGCATATTGAATGCCCAGTCTTTTAGAATGAATGCTAATCTTTCGTTGCTATTTTCTGCATCTAATTTGTAATTGCGTTCCGCACAGAACGTCATAAATTGTCTCCATATATAAGATTTTGATTTTTTTGTGTTACTGGGTATATTTACTTCAAAATTTTGGTTTATTACTTCATTTGAAGTAGCACCGAAGCGACTCATTTTGACGTTTGCAGCTACAATTATTTTTGGTCAAACTGTCAAACTTTGCATTGCGATCCGTATCCATGGTTACGTCGTTGAAAACACCATGCTGATAGACCAATCAGAATTGAAAGACAGCTGGTGTTTTCGCGATAATACAAGCTGTCTCTGGTTTTTGATTGGTCAGATTTTGTGAAAATTCCAAGGTGCGTGGAATAGTCAATGAATTATACTCAATTCAATTCAACTGAAAAATTGAGTTCCATCCTGAGATTTTGGGCAACTTTCACCACATTACAAATCAAATATATTCTCTAAGAACTGAAAACGTCAATTTCTGAACATTTTAAGTACATACGAAATATTATGTTCTGGGATCCTTCGTTTCTGTTCCGTCAATATATAAATATTTTTTGTGTATAATGCATGAAGACTGATTTAAAATAAAATTGAAATTGTTTTTTCATCAGATTGTCATAAAAAAACATAACTTTCTGAAAATTTTGATTGTGATAATGTGCCGAATGAAAATTGATATAAATAAATGGAAGATATTAAAAAAACGGATCACAAAAAACGAACAAAAAATAAACATCACTTTTTTGAAGTGTACGGTCGAAAGTACTTACAGAAAATCTTTTGTTGGGGAATTAAAAGATCATCATACTTTGTGAAACTGTGTCACAGGGTGGTAATGGAAAGTTAATATACATGGTTTCATGAAGAGACACATTTATTTAAAACATATTTAATAATTAGTTCTTTCATCTTAGCTCTCTCAGAGTATTCTTGATTCATAACACAATCGAATTTGTAAATTATTGTAAGAATCTTGGGCTCTTCATGGATTTCAAACTACGGTTCAAATATCATATCAGCCAAAAACTTAAAAATGCGTATACTTCCCTGAAGCTCATTTATGGGCACAGACACTTTCTCAACTCTAGATTGAAAATTCAATTGTGTGACAGTTTAGTACTTTCCCACTTCAATCACTGTGATGTTGTATACGGTCCTTGTATTAATAGTATTGACACTAGACGAATCCAGAAAACACAAAACTCATGTTTGAGACTGATATACGGGATTAGGCGACCACAGCGTATTTCGCATAAATTGAGTGACACTGGATGGCTTAGTATGTACAATCGTCGTAGACATCATATGGCATGCATCTTCTATAAACTTTTGTTGAAAGAAAAAATACCGGACTACTTATACCGGAGAGTTACATTCAGGACCGATATACATTATCTGAATTTGAGGCGTAGAAATATGCTATTGATTCCCAAGCACAAGAAACAATTATTTAGACGGTCTTTCTCGTATGTCACTCTTTAAGGCGATATAATGCATGTTCCAAATTTCTCTTTATCGCATGAGGCATTCAAAAGTTGGTACAAACGATTTCTATTTTCTCGACAATGATTGATAGCACATATCATTTATTTATGTATGTTCTTATATAATGAATAAAATATAATTATAAACATATCTTGATCTAGATAGAAATTATAAATATCTTTAATAATTTTTTTCTCTTTGGCGAATTCTACTTAGTATTATTTTCTGTATTCTTGAGGAACCTGTGGAAGAATCGGATACAGTTCTCCTATTATTTACAAGTCTGCATTTTTTCTTTGTAGCTCATGTAACATATATCCCTGGTGAATAATACATGTTTTATCATTCTTATTATTATCAAAAGGTATCGAAGCACAATCCGATTCAAACCAAAGATCCAGAAAATCAATAAGCGGCGTATAAACCATGCAAAAACTGGGAGTTCTTATCAGAAAAACGATAAAATTTTGGCACTTACTGTCTCTCGATTGGGCAGCCGAATCCACAGTAACCAAAAATGGGGAATTTCATAAAATTCAATTGAAATGTATTCAAAAAATCAAAAGTTCTTCTGCGAATATTATTTCTTATATCCCATAACAAAATTATCGTTTCTAATAGTGATTGCGTCTGTTCACCTGGAAACATCTATTTTTTCAAGGTAACGGACCCATTTGGCTGGATCAAGTCTCTTGCCTTGGGAATGAAACGGAACTGGAGAAATGTACTCACTGGAATTGGGGTGAACACAACTGTGATCATAATGAAGACGTTGGTGTAATTTGCTCCGAAAATATGTTGGAGGTCGAACTACAGAGAAATTCTAAGCTCCCCATACGTCACGAAACCGGCTTGCCAAAAAAATGTGGATTCAGAAAAGACAATCTGTTCTTAGAAGATGACCTAATTCATGCAAGAGTTGTATCTGGAAGTGTCGCTAAGAATGGCGATTACCCATGGCAGGTACGTACCGATTGAGATACTTGAAAATGATACTGTAATTACTCCATAATCAAAAAAATTTCCTCATCTCTCATTCTTGGGGAGAACATAGCTGAATTTGGGGATCCCATTATTGATAACGAATGATCAAAGGACTTTTTATTTTTTGTCTACAATATGAATACAAAAATTGTAATCTCAAACCAGTTGTGTCTTTTGAATTCCTAGTGGTGTTTGGGGAATTATTGTATTTAGTGGAGTAATATCGGATTTTAGCTTCAGAACGTTAGGGGACTGCGGTAACTTTCCACTGTACATTAGTGATGATGTTAGGAACAACATATAAAGAGTTACCAACCGTAAGGTGTGTGCTTAATTTATTATTTAACAAATGAATTGCATATTTATTGAATATCTTGGAGAAACGATTAGTTTTTGAAGAAACTGATAGTGCCATTCGAAAGAATGGAAGATCTTACATTAAAAAGGCGTATACAGTTTAACTTTAAAATGAAAACTGTAAGCTGCGGATTTTTTTCCCTAACATGCGAAAATGTGAGGCGGCGACAATGAAGTGCATCGCTCGAGGAGCACGTAGACACGAGCGCGCTTCACTAAATTTGTTATAACTTCTGATCTAATTGATCAAATTAAGCTAACAAAAATTTAATATGAAAAAAATATGAATAGGAATAGTACATATATGGAGTTACGTCAAGGTAGAATTTCCTACAAAAACAAAAAAATAAACAAATGTGGCTCCAAAATCCTTGAAATTTGTTGTTAAATGAACTTTGATAAAGTTTTTACAGAAAAAAAATAAGCTCACCTAACCAACATATATTTATATTATGACCTCAAACAAGGTGAAATATTTTTTCTGTGTTAATATAAGTGTAAATTGTATAAAATACGGAAAAATTACGTTTTTTTACTAAATTGACGAAATGTCCATTTTTATAAATGGGTTCCTTCTTGAAATTCTTGTTATAAATAGAAATATGAGTTTGTCTTTTGATGTACTTTATATTGGATCGAAAATATCATAATTTGATGTTAGAGAGAGATAGAACACGAGAGAATAGTTGATTGGTAAGTTTAGTGCTCACCTGACGCTCTACGTATACTATTGGAGTAATATTAGATTTTATCTTTCAGAAAATGAGGGATGGTGGTAACTTTTTACTGTACATTAGTGATGATGTTGGGAGCAACATATAAACAGTTATCAACCGTAAAGTGAATGCTTAATTAGTTATTCAAGAAATAAGATGCCAAATTACCTTGTATATTGAATACTAAAAAAAAATATAACTTATGGTGCCATTCGCAAAAATAAGAAGAAAATACATGAAAAAGTATATATAATTTTCCTTTAGAATGAAAAATCACAATCAAAGACCAGAAACCCTAGTTTAAAATATATTGAAACATTTCCATACATAATATTGGCAAACTCTATGTCGTTTATAGCTTCAGTAGCTCCACAACTTTCAACTGAAAAGTTTTTCTCCGAGATGTACACATAAATAAAAACTAGGTATAAATTATCATTGATGAAATCTACCACGCTATCTCTTTTTTAATATCATATCCTTGTTCAGTGACCTCAAAAACTCTCATAGCAATTCAGGTAAAACTACTTTGAGTTATTCCAAATTTGCCTAAAAAAAAGGTTTCTCATTGTTTGAACAATTAATAAACAATCAGCGCACAAATATAAGATTTTAACTTTTTTCTGCAAGTCGTTTCTAAGTAATATCAGAAGGTTTTAGTAAAATCCATGGAGTCCTTCAGGATTCCGAAAATGCATAATTTTAAGCTATTTTTACTCCACTAATTAGGTTAGGTACACTCTTATCAGTTTCGAGTAGGTAAAACGTCATAGAACAACATAACTGAATTGAATTTTGAATTGAATCATTATTCAACATTATTTTGTTGACCGACGAAAAAAAAGAAGGAAGAGAACCTCCGGACGCGTATATTTTTTTATGTACGACCAACTTTTTTCACAATCCAATTTTGATCATTCCTTTTTTAATAGATAGAGTATACCTCAAAATTGGTCCCATCTGAATCTGAAAAAAAAAACATTCCTAAGGGGGGAAGATTGTTGGTTACCCACTGAATTTTTACTTCTTAACGATCCTACCACCATAATTTGTACTGGGTTATCCGATTTAGATGATTCTTTTTTAATTGTACGATCAACGCCCAGATCAAACCGCTAGACCTGAGATCTAACATTTTGACAGCATGATTTTTTGATATTCCATCCCTACTGGGGTGAAAATGAGGGTGAGAAGGGAAGTGAAAGTGAAAGTACAGTTGGTTAAGAAATTAGTATTTGAGCTCGTCTTCACAAATAAAGATAAATATGTTTCGGGGCTTTTGAAAATTCAACCGTTAAGGGGTGAAATGGGGGCTGAAAGTCTGTATAGTTATTTTTAAAGTAAGGATCATGAAAATGTGTATTGGGGGGTCTTCGTTACAGATAAAAAGTATTTGTTTCGATGTTTTTGGAAAATCATTTCCTGAAGGGGTGAAATAGGGTTAAATTGGGATTTGAAGTTTGTACAGGAATTCCGTTAGTTTTCAATTTGGGGATAAAAATTATATTTGAAGCTTTTGTTAAAAAAAATTTAGTTTTTTAAAAATTCAACCCTAAAGGGGTGGAATAAGGGGTGAAAGTTTGTATGGGGGTTCCGTTAGTTTTCGAATTAGGATCATAAAGATTGGTATTTGAGGTCTTTGTAAGTGATAAAGAAATGCCCTAGTGGTGAAAGTTTGTGTCAGGGTTCCGTATATTTTGAAGTAAGGGACATAACAATTGGTATTTGAGGTCTTCGTAACAAATGAAGAAATATGTGTTTCAGTATTTTTCCCTAAAGGGGTGAGTGAATTTGTAATAGTCGTCACAAAAAATACAAAGTTCAACGCGGTCGAAGTCGCTGGTACCAGCTAGTTGGAGTATATTACAGTTAATAGTTGAAGTAAGGTAGGTAAGTTAGTTTTCGAAAGTAATCCAAATTAAGTAGGTAGTACTTAGTAGATTTTAGCCACAAAAAATTTAAACGACGAAGAAGAGAACTGAAAAGCAAAAAATAGAATGAACCTTTTTCAGTCTTGATAACTAAGCTCCCAAACTAATGTAAGCAACTAATTTTGAGTCGGCGCCAACCAAACAATCAACAAATATCATTAAATTACTCTAAAGAAATGATCAAAACCAACTAACATGAAAATACAACGTGAAATCTCGAGCGATAAACAATAACATCCCAAAAATTCGCTCTCCACACAGTCACTCGCACCGACGTGTGCCCTCACGTGTGCGACTTCGAGAACGCTCGGCAATTTCCGGCAAAAGGACGCGCGACCGCCGCGCACCCCGCTGCCATCATTTTACGCTTTTCATAATTAATTTGCTTGTTTGTTTGTTTGGCGCCGACTCAAGTACATTAGTTTGGGAGCTCAGTTATTAAGACTAAAATGGTTCATTTTATTTTTTGCTTATCAGTTTCTTTTTTCGTCGGTTAAATTTTTTGTTGAGAAGTTTTTATCGTTGAATGAAGTCGTTTTGATGATTATTGTCTCACTTATGCTATTTGGAACATACAACTTTCTTCTTGCCGCACCTAAATGAATTGTTGAGGGTTGAATTTTTGCATTCTTTCTACTTTGATGTGTAATCGTTCGCATACATTGTACATCAATATTCTTTCATGTGTTCCATTCACTTGACAATTTTAACGTCGTTCAGTCATATAGTATATAATCCAATATGTAGGTTTTCAAATCATCAACTTTCGTAGTGATCATTAATTACATTCAATTCTTATAACGATTGTTTTCACGAAAAAAACCATTGAAATCTTCAAAGAATCATAGGTGGTCATCCATCCACGAAGCGTCACCAGCACTTTCCCAGACTGAGAGAAGTTGATGTTCTGATGGCTTCATAATCATTGCTCTCGGAAACACGGATGGAAGAGGTGGACAGGAAATATAATATTTATTTAACTGCAAATTACCACCAGGAATTTTGGATTTGACAACGAATTTTTGTCTTCTTAGATTCGCAACAAAAATAAAGCCAGGCTGTAAACTATAATATGCTCCCAAAAAAGTTGCTAAATCTCACAAATACTCTTTTCATGATGAATTCAAATATGATGCTTGTGTACACAATTTCCAATTTTCTAATAAAATATCAAAGGACATAGATATAAGGGGGTTTCTAGGAATCGATAGAATTTGCTCAAATTTCAGTATGTTACACCAAAGGTATATTAGAATAATTCTACGCGACTACGATAGCAATTGCATCAGTTGATACAGGATATAATCGAAACTTTCTATTTTTTGTCATGTAATGAGCGATTTTAATATTATAACTTGTAATACGATTATTAGGATAATGATGCAAAATGGACATCTATGAAGGAATGCCTTCTTGCCACCATATTGAAAATTTCAATCCATCCCCATTTAGAGGTACTTATCATTTTTCTAATAACTCTGCCGACCGGGGATTGCCAGCTAATATATTCCATTGAAACGCTGAAATGTAGATTGCACAAAACAATTTTTTTGTGTCACCATAAAAAATATCAAACCAGTCCCTCATAAGGATAGTTTATACGTGCGATTTTTCGAGAAACATTTTGTTGACCGAGGGTTTTCGGTGAATATATTTCATTGAAACGGTGGAAAATGTCAGTATAACACATAGTATTTGTGCCACCATGAAAAAATTCTAATCAGTCCCACCCTGGCGGTAGTTTACACTTTTTATTTTTGGAAGAACTTTGCTGACCGGAGGTATTCAATTAATATATTTTATTGAAACGCTGGAATATGATGGCAAAAAACATATTACTCGTTCCATTATAGGAAACATGTATTGAAAGTAGGTCTATTTCAAACGTATATAAACGATTCGTACAAAAGCTGAGTATCGACTAACTATGTGTATATTATTCCTGAAAGCATCTCTAGCATATTCGGGCTTATGAGAGCCAGAAGTGTTTATTACAGTTCATAAATCAGTCCCTCTTGAGAATGCCGCACAGAGTATTTTTCGATGAATCATAACTATTTGATTTGTGTTTTTGTCTCGTTTATCTAGCGGTAAACTCAACACTCCCACTCAAAAACAAAACCAAAAGAAATATTAATAGAAAAATCAATTCAATCCCACATGTTTTCTTGTGAGTAAGAATTTTGGTATAGGTAGTGGCATTGTGAGGGCATCAGCCAATTGTTTAGTTTTACTTTATTTTGTAATATTTGTTTACGTGTCAAATGATATTTTCTATCAATATGTTTGGTACTTTTATAGTTTGTGGGAATTTTTTCTATACAAATGCAACCATTATTGTTTTAGAATATTGTTATTGATGATTCATTTTGAAATTTATACTGGTTAGCAAAATCCCCAACCATATGGCTTCTTTAACACATTTACAAAGGGTACTATATTCTGCTTACGTTGAATTCGCATCTACTGAGGTTTGCCTTTTTGAGTTCTAAGAAATCGTACAGTTTTCGAAGGCTTTGGATAGGTACCCTGTTGTACTTTTTCTATCCACTTCATTATTACTCCAGTCAGAAAACACAATCTTCAATAATCCTCACATAATTATTGTTGCATTTATAAGTTGATTTAAGGTCTATAGAACCTTTAATATATCTCAAAACTCTTTTCAGGCCATGTCCAAAGTAATTTACTAGTTTTACTTTGGTGCCTGCCGAAGTTAATTATCAGTTTTACTTTAGTACCGGCTTAAAATGTTTATTGCTATACATAGATCTGGGCGTATGCATAAAAATAAAATTCAGAATTTCATCGTTATCTAATTCGTGATAATTCAATTAGTTTTCAAGACGCGTTTTTACAGGTTACATTCGGGCATCTTATATTTTTGTTCAGAACTATATTGAAACAGTAGTTTTGATACAGGGTTACAGTATTTCCTGATCATTGGATGCGTATGCCTTGAAAAAGTTTAACATCTTGTCTTTCTTTCATTTTCAATTGATTGTTTAAATGATCTTTGATTCCTGACATTGCCTCTTTGCCTCCTCTACAAATTAAAATATCATCGACATAAAGGATAACGTAAATTTTCTTGTTCATTTTGCCTGTGTCTAATATATACAAACATGGATTGGTTGGAGAACTTTCAAAGTTAAGCTTAAGTTAATTGTTCTGTCAAAATGCTCATACTGTTGAGTTTACCGTTAGATAAACCGAGACAAAAACACAAATCAAATAGTTATGATTTATCGAAAAACACTCTGTGCGGCATTCTCAAGAGGGTCTGATTCATGAACTGTAATAAACACTTCTAGCCCTTATAAACAGGAGATGCTTTCAGGAATGTGATACACATAGTTAGTCGATACTCAGCTTCTGTACAATCGTTTATATACATTTGAAATAGATGGTTCAAACGAATTATGTATATTATTTAAATCCCTAACCTACTAAGTTCAATAGGTAATGGGCCCAGATTTCACGTAACTTGATTAGTTACTGGAAGTATAGTGATTGAAGTACGCAGTGACCCCAATTCAACAAAAACAATGGCTAAATCTAATGAAAGAAATATTCACCAGTTCAACGGTGAAAGATATGGTGTATGGAAATTCTGTGTTAAATGGTTACTCGCAGAATTGAATATCATATACCCAATTGAAGGAGAAATTCCTGGTGAACCTAGTGACAGTTGGAAGAAACATGACTTGAGTGCGAAAGGTGTTATCTTAGAATACATAAATGATTCATGTTTGGGATTTGCAAAAATCAGTCGACCGCTAGAGTATTGAATAGTCTGAATGCCATTCATGAAAGAAGAAGTTTAGCAACTCAGTTGGCATTGAGATGAAAACTTTTTAATAAAAAATTAGACCGACGAAAAAATCAACTGAAAAGCAAAAAACAAAATAAACCTTTTTGGTCTGAATGATAGTTGAGCTCCTAAACTAATGTGAGTAACTGATTTTGAGTCGGCGCCAAACAAACAATTATCGAAGATCATTATATTACTTTGAAAGAAGTAATCAAAACGCAGCCGTGCATCTCGCTGCTTTACCTAATTCAATTGCTAGTTTATTTGGCGCCGACTCAAAATCAGTTACTCACATTAGTTTAGGAGCTCAATTATCATTTAGACTAGAAATGTTTTTTTATTTTTTGCTTTTCAGTTGATTTTTTCGTCGGGTTAATTTTTTGTTAAAAAGTTTTTATTTTTCAATTCTTTGTTGCTGAAATCTACTAATTACTACCTACTTAATTTTTGATTACTTCCAAAATACTTACTTACCTAGCTTACTTCACCTATTAACTAATAAATAATATGATTTTCTATTTTAACTATTTATTGTTATATAATATACATTAATTTTGAAAGTTCTGGTTAGTTGATTTCATCACTCTGTATATAATTCCATCATTTCATAGAATGTAATCATTTTGACGGATGTTGGAGGGTCTGTCAATGTCAACTACGTATGTGTGCCAAAGTTCACAAGTGAAAAATCAATCATCCCCTATTTTTCTACCCATAGGGGTGAATTATTTCCTTCCAAATTGGAATATGATCAACTAATGGAAAAAAAATCATCCAAATCGGAAAACCCACTACAAAGTTATGCCTGATAGAATCGGTTAACGGACCAAAATTCAGAGGGTGAACGGCCAATATCCTTCATTTTGCTACCCTTATGGATGGATTTTGTCATTCAAATTGAAATGGGACCAACTTTGGAGTACACCCCATTCAATGAGGAAAGAGTCATCGAAATCGAACCGCTCTGTGAAAAGTTGTGCGTGATCATACATAAAAAATAAAATAAAAAAATATACGCGTCGAATAGAAAACCTCCTCCTTTTTGGTTTCGTCGGTTGAAAAAGGCTTCTTTGTCTCAAGTGTAGGGGAGACATGAGTTTATTGCACCACTTCACACGTTTTGATGACCTCATATCAGAATTACTCGCTGCTGGAGCCAAACTGGATGAAATGGAT
The DNA here is from genome assembly GCA_018342105.1 of Gonioctena quinquepunctata. NCBI lineage: Eukaryota > Metazoa > Arthropoda > Insecta > Coleoptera > Chrysomelidae > Gonioctena > Gonioctena quinquepunctata. The sequence goes on along the minus strand of JAFIRS010001773.1, from coordinate 164,795 downwards.
AAAATATCTCATATGTTACTTACTCTGCCTCCATCTTACGACGGAGTAATCACAGCACCAAACCAACACTGGATCCAGGCAAAGTTTCGCTTCTATGATGAGCCATAATCGTTCAAATACAAAAGTGTAATGCACCATTCTCGCTAGACTCTGGAGCAACTGATCATATCAGCATTTGTTCACAAAAATCTACGATCTACCTACTCCCATAGAAATCGCTGTGGCTAAAATGGCACTACCGTTACCGCAACAATAGAGGATCGAAAGATGTATCAGACAACCTGTTTTTAGTTCCACGTTTGCAAAAAGAGGGCATGGTGGCGATATTCGATGAAAAATGGCGTCAGAATTGAAAAGACCAATGTCATCATTGCAACAGGTGAGCCCATAAATGGTTTGATAGGAATATATTTCCAAATGCCTAAAGACCATGGGAATATCAATAATATGGTAAACGCTGCTAACTAGCAGATATGGCATGCACGATTAGGGCATCCCGATGAAATGTGAAACTGGAAATGTTAGAAAGATAACCAATCATTTTACAAATGAGAAACTGGAAATGTTAGAAAGTCTTAACCATATACTAAGTCCAGAAAATAATGTATCATGTGAAAATTGTATAAAAACACATATGGAACGACCTTTTTTCATGATTCATAGTGATGTTTGTGGTTCAATATCACCTCCCACAATTGATAACAAGAACTATCAAAAGTTCTGAAGTTAAACAAAGATTTCGTTGCAGAAGGTGAATCACACTTCAATTATAAAAAAGTATATCTTTCCTGTGACAATGGAGGTGAATATTTGTTGATCGATTCCAAAGAATATTGTATTCAGAAGGGCATTACTTTCCATTAAAATGTACCACATACACCTCAACAAAATGGTGTTGCAGATCAGATAGATCGCACAATTATAGAAAGAGGGCATGCGATTCTTTTTATCTCGGGGTTGGAAAAATCAGTTTGGGAAGAAGCTGTCTTGACAGTTACATACCTAATTAATATTTTATCAACCGCGCTCTGCACCTCAATAAAACAACATATAAACTGTGGCACAATAAAAAGTCCAGATTATAAAAAAAAAAAAAAAATTAAATCCATGGTTCATGTCCACCTTAAAACTAAGAAAACAAAATTTGATAGAAAGTCAATCAAAGGAATCTTAGTGGGATATGCTCCCAATGGATTTGGTGTGGAATGTGGAAATGGGAAAGTTTTCTCCTAGCTCGTGACGTAATTGTCAACAAGGCGAATTTGAGAAATCACTAGATCTGTAAAAAGTGATTCATATGCAACTTCGGAGCCTAAAACTAAGAAAACCGACTCAAACTCGGAAAAATTAGTCAAAAATCACTAGATCTGTAAAAAGTGATACCGGAACAACTTTGGAGCCTAAAACTAAGAAAACCGACTCAAACTCGGAAATAAATAAGTTTATTCTGAATACAACAATATCCCAACGTATACACACACATCACAAGACGACTCAAACTCGGAAAAAAAAGTTGAAAATCACTAGATCTGTAAAAAGTGATACCGAAGCCACTTCGGAGCCTAAAACTAAAAAAACTGACTCAAACTCGGAAAAATTTGTTAAAAGTCACCGGATCTGTGGAAAGTGATAGCGAAGCAACTTAGGAGCATAAAACTAAGAAGACCGACTCAATCTAAAAAAAAACAGTTAATTCTGAGTACAACAGTATTCCAACAAATACACACACATCACAAGAATTTAATCCTTCCAATTTAAGAAATGAGAGAAACAAAAATCATTATTTGCCCCACTATACTGATCAAGATTTAAATATTATATTTTCAGTAATTTACTTTGTGCAGATACTCTCGTGAGTGCAATACCAAAGACCCGCAAATAAATTAAAACAAGGGACTATTGAGATCAGTGGGAGCAATCCAAAAATGATGAAGTTGATTCACTCACCTCTTAATAATAATTGGTCGTTAGTAAATAAACACACTGACAAAAAATTTGTCAATTCCAAGTGAGTATTTACTATAAAAACATGGAAACATTCATAGCTTAAAGAATTATTTTAGCCTTCTCCAATCAATACAGTATGATGTATTGAATCGTTGATAAAGTTTACTGAATAGTTTTTGATATCAATTGTGGGAGGTGATATTGGACCACAAGCATCATTTTGATTCATGAATGAAGATGTTCTTATTTAGATTTTGAGAATAGCAATCTAGTTTGTATCCCATATATACACACACATATATATATATATATATATATATATATATATATATATATATATATATATACAAGTTTAAGTTTCATATAATACATTGTTTTCTGGATTTATGTATATGGTTAAGACTTTCTAACATTTCCAGTGATTCATTTTTGAAATGATTGGTCATCGGTATGTCCTAAGCGGGCATGCCATATCTGGTAGTTAGCAGTGTTTACCATATTATTGATATTACCATGGTCTTCAGGCATTTGAAAATCCATGCCAATCAAACCATTTATGGCCTTACCTGTTGCAATTATGGCATTGTTATTTATAATTCTTACGCCGTTTTTTATCGAATATCGCCACCATGTCCTCTTCTTGCAAACGTGGAGTAAAATCAGGTTGTCTGATACATCTTCCGATCCTCTATTGTTGCGGTAACGGTAGTGCCATTTTAGCCACAGCGATTTCTTTGGGAGTAGGTAGATCGTAGAGTTTTGTGAACAAATCCTGATATGATCAGTTGCTCCAGAGTCTATTAGGAATGATGCATCTTCATTACACTATTGTATTCGAACGATAATGGCTTATCATAAAAGCAAAACCTTTGCCTGGATCCAGTGTTGGTTCGGTGCGAACCGTATGGATTGTGCAATGTTTTTCAATCTTCTATTCATAAAAAAATTACCATAACTTTTTAAATGATTTGTTCTGCTACAATGGCCACATGTGAGATGATTTATATGGAGAATATTGTTTGACTCCTTTTGATTTGTATTGTTGTTTGCTTTTATTTTGAAGAAATTGTTTTCTGGATTTTTATATGAACTTGATTTAGAGATTCCTTTGTTGGTGTGACAACTACTAAATATATTTGGTGCCTTTAGACTTGTTGATGTTGTATCTTCTTTGAGTTTAATCTCATAATCAAGAAGTCTAGTTTTTACAGAGGATAGGTTTTAATTATCCTCGCCTGACGTTTCTACTGCTGTGATTACTCCGTCATAAGATGGAGACAGAGTGAGTAACATATGGGATATTTTATCAATTTCATCCAGTTTGGCTCCAGCTGCGAGTAATTCTGATATGAGGTCATCAAAACGTGTGAAGAGTTGCAATAGACTCATGTCTTCTCTAAACTTGAGACAAAGAAGCCTTTTGCTCAATGCCAACTAAGTTGCTAAACTTTTTCTTTCATAAATGGCATTCCATACGCCTCTAGCGGTTGACTGATGTTTGCATATCAAAAACATGAATCACTTAGGTATTCTATGATAATACCTTTCGCACCCAAGTCATGTTTCTTCCAACTGTCACTAGGTTCACCAGGATTCCTTCTCCAACTAGGTGTAAAATATTCAACCATTCATCACAGAATTTCCATATACCATATCTTTCACCGTTGATTTGGTGAATATTTCTTTTATTAGTTTTATCCATTGTTTTCGTTGAATTGCCGTCACTGCGTACTTCAATCACTATACTTCCAGTAATTAATCAAGTTACGCGGAATTTGGGCCCATAACCTATCGAACCTAGTAGGTTGGGAATTTAAATAAAATACATAATTCGTTTGAACAGTCTATTTCAAACGTATATAAACGATTCGTACAAAAGCTGAGTATCGACTAACTATGTGTATATTATTCCTGAAAGCATCTCTAGCATATTTCGGCTGATGAGAGCCAGAAGTGTTTATTACAGTTCATAAATCAGTCCCTCTTGAGAATGCCGCACAGAGTATTTTTCGATGAATCATAACTATTTGATTTGTGTTTTTGTCTCGTTTATCTAGCGGTAAACTCAACAACATTCACATCAGCTACCTTGCAAGGAAAATTTACACTTGCGATTTTTCGAAAGACTGCTACTCAAGGAAACAAATATCAGAAAATAAACTTTATAAGAAACAATTCAGTCTCATGATAAATATACTTCAAAATTCTATGGAAAACATGACTCCTCGTGTTACTTATGTAATAGTTCACTATTTTTCTAATCAAACGGTACGTTTTCAATACACTGTATGCACTTTATTACTGCCATATACTTGACCAACAATGCAGGTTGTCAAATGCAAATCAAATTAAGATATTTTGTTTCATAATGGCAATCCTTGATCGGATAGAAATGAGTCAAAATCAGCTTCCTCTTATTAATAATATGAGGTGATTTTTTCAAAAGCTTTACTAACCGGGAGATTTTGTTAAGGATATTTGATTGAAACGGTAGAAAATGATTGCACAACACATTCTTTGCGCGATCATAGGTAAAATACAAATCAGCCTCCTCATGATGGAACTTTGCTGTATGAGCGGAGGTATCTAGTGAATAAATTTCAATGGAACGCTGGATCATGATTGCACGAAACATATTATTTGTGTCACTATAGGAAAAATTCGCATTTGTCTAGTCATAAATTTGACTATTATCGTCGAGATTGAACGTTGTTTGTTTAAGTTGCATTTCATGTACACAGTTTTTGAATATTGATAAGATTGAAATTGTGCCGGTCGATTCTGATATATATTTCATTTTCTATTTTCCATGCGGATTCTGTCAAAATTATTTAATTGGATGTATATATTGGAATTCTATTTTTATTTTATTTTGTAAGTATATCAATCATGAGACAGAATTGTTTATTATAAGGTTTATTTTCTAATATTGGTTTTCTCGGTCAGTGGTTTTTCGAAGAATCGCAAGTGTTAACTACCCTTACAAGGTAGCTGATGTGAATTCTCCCTATAGCGACACGAATAATATATTTTGTGCCATCATATTCCAGCGTTTCAATAAAATATATTCATTGGATACCCCCAGTCAGCAAAGTTCTTTCAAAAATCACAAGTATAAACTACCCCCATGAGATGATTAATTGAAACATTTTAATGGTGTTTTATGCAATCATTTTTTTCGTTACAATGAAATATATTCAACGGAAACCCTCGGTCAACAAAAAATTTCTCGACAAATCGCAGGTATAAACTATCCTTATCAGGGACTGGTTTGAATTTTTTTATGGAGACACAAAAACTACGTTTTGTGCAATCTACATTTCAGCGTTTTAATGGATTGTCTTAGCTGGAAATCCCCGGTCACAAGGGTTATTAGAAAAATCACAAGTACAAACTACCCCTAAATGGGGGTGGATTGAAACTTTCAATATAGTGGCACGAAGGCATTCCTTCATAGATGTGAATTTTGTATTATGATTCTGATATTCGCAAGTGATTATATTAAAACCGCTTATTACATGACAAAAAATAGAAAGTTTCGATTGCACCCTGCTTGCGTTAATGCAATTGCTATGGTGGTCGCGTGGAATTAATCTAATATACCTCAGGTATAACATACTAGCAAATTCTATTGATGCCTAGAAACCCCCTGATATATGTGCCTAGTCCTTTCACCTTCCATTGTGATAATTGTCCAAATTAATACATTTAGTTCAACAATAATTTTCTATATCAAATGAAAACTTCCAATACTCGGTTGGAAATGCAGTATCTTACATTATTAAATTACGATGTGAATTCGCTCTAACTGCTGTTTTTTCAGATCTTCCTTCCTTCCTTCCTTCCTTCCTTCCTTCCTTCCTTCCTTCCTTCCTTCCTTCCTTCCTTCCTTCCTTCACAATCATTGTCGAGTATTTCCCGATAAGGCTTTCACTGTTTCAACACAAACAACAAGTGGATCAAAGAGATTTCACGAATTTGGCTGTTTTTACATCTTTGAATTCTGAAATTTTGATTAGAATTTTGAAAACGAGAATACATCTTGCAGGGGTGAATGAGTAGCCAATCTCTGTGAGGAGTGTCTGGTACGAATAAAAGGGCAAAGGGCGTTCATGTGTGATATCCTTTCTCATGAGAGAATTTACCTGTTTTTCCCTGCAATGAAAGTTCTGATGGAAAGCGTATTCAAATCATTTAGGATCGTTTGGCATGTACATCCATATTTCTACTCGCCATCCAATCAACCAAATGATGAGTTTAATGGATCTTCAACTGAGAAACCACAAATACTCTTTCGGTGAGTGGGCACCTTTTTTAATACCTTCAAAGTCCAAGGTTCCGCACGTACCACGTGTATTATTTTAAATATTTATTGGAATTCATTCAATATATAAATCCAGATAAAAAGTCTTTATTTTACTACATTTGTTATGTCGTGACAGTGACAGTTCTCATTTTTCTTTCAATCTGAACATCTACAGTATGAACATAATAATAAGTAACAACTATAATACATCTTTCCTCTTTCCTAGAATCAAAAACTAAATTTGATAGGCTTTCTGACAATCCTACCTGATCTTGTTGTGTAGGGATAATTTGAATTTCCAATTGATTCTTTTTTACCACAATCAGTAGATAATCTCGAACTAGGTGATGAAGAATTGATAGAACAATCACGAGACTCTGATATAACTGAGGGACTAGCAGGTGGCTCCGATAAAGAGCTTTCTGTTATATCATTTTGTGTTTTACACCCTGTGGCTGTGGATGTAGATGGCATAATAATTGTTTCCACATCATTCTCAAGGATGTCATTTGGGGATTTTCTCAAATCTATTCTATTTCTTCTTATTACATTACCTTCAGCAGTCCTTACTTTGTATGACCTAGGTGCTTCATGTGAATTCAATATCTTTCCAGGTTCCCAAATGTTTTTTATATGATTATATATTGTAACATTAGAATTTGGTTCAATGGGTTCCAAAGACTTAGCTGATCTATTATAGTAATATGCACCATTCTGTTGTTTCTTAATGAGCTTATTTTGGACATTCTCACAAAGGGAAGGTAATAAATCCTCAGATGTGAGCACTTTAGTTTTACATAAACGACTCATCAGCATTTGAGAAGGAGTGTAATCCATATTTTTTAAAGGAGTATTTCGATAAACCAATAATGAAGACTCAATATTCCCATTTTCGTCAATGCACTTCTTGATAATGTTTTTACCTGAAGACACACCTTTTTCAGCCAACCCATTTGCACGAGGATAATAAGGGCTTCTCGTTTTTATTTCAAAATTCCATTCTACTGCGAATTGCTTGAAAACATAACTGTTGAATGGAACATTATCACAAACCACAATATCATGGCTACCAAATCTAGAGAATAATGATTTCAAGTTATTTATAACCGCCAAAGCCGATTTATTTTCTAATCGAACAAGTTCCAACCAATTGGAATAGGAATCGTATACTACCAAAAAACATTTGTTTCCATATGAAAATATATCAGTTCCTAGTCGTTGCCAAGGTCGTTTAGGAACTTCAAATGGGAGTAATTCCTCTTTTAGATTTTTCCTAGCAATTTTTTCACACACTCTACATTTTTCAATGTATTTTTCTATATCAGAATCTAAATTTGGCAATTAAAATATTTTCCGAGTTCTAGACTTCGATTTTTCTATACCAAAATGTCCCTCATGAATTGAATGTATCATCTCATCACGTAAACATTCTGGAACAATCAACTTTTCACCTAAGAATAGGAGCCCATTGCTGAATGAAATATTCTCTTTCAGTTTGAAGTAATGCTTGATGTTGTTTGGTATATTTTTTTTATCAGGCCATCCCCTGACATGAAAATCAACATTTTTTTTCAATTCTGCATCTGACTCAGTAGCACGAATGAACTGATTTTTTCGTTCAGAAGACATGGGCAAATTATTACATAAGGAGTTAACATCATATTCAAATTCAGAATCTGATTTAAGCCCTTGTTCTTTGAGGTAAGCTCTTGAAAGTGTATCCGAAATATATGAATACTTTCCTGGCTTATAACATACTTGTATGCTATAATTCAAGAGCCTAAGCAACATTCTTTGTATCACCCCGTATACAAAGAATGTAATATATTGAAGTCTTTTCGAAAAATTGATTCTAATGGCTTATGATCGGAATTTATTTCAATTTTTTGGAGACCGTAAATGAAATAATGGAAATTGTGTATAGCGAAAACGATCGCCAATGCTTCTTTTTCAATCTGAGCATATTTTTGATCCGAGGAATTCAAACTCCCTGATGCAAATGCTACTGGATGCCCATTTTGAAGCAAACAACATCCAAGGCCATCCTTGGATGCGTCCGTCTCAATTTCCACAGGCTCATTTGGATTGAAAATAGATAGTACAGGGGCTTCACACAATAAATATTTCAGTTTTATTACCACCTGTTTGTGTTCCTCAGACCAACTCCATCCAACATCATTTCTAGTCAAATGCCTTAGTGGTGCTGAAATTTGAGACAAATTAGGTATAAATTTTCCTACAAATTTCACCATTCCTAAGGATCGCATCAGGTCAGATTTATTATTTGGATCCGGCATATCTGTAATGGCTTTCACATAATTAAGATTTGGCTTCACACCTTCAGAAAAAATCTGACCCATGAATTTAACACTTTTTTGTTTGTATTGTACTTTCGATTTGTTGAATTTAACATTATATTTTAATGCTTTTTCTAAAACCAATCTAAAATTTGCATCATGTTCCTCCTCATCACGCCCTGTAATAATCAAATCATCAAAGTATAAGCCTACCCCTTGAGTATCACCAAAAATTTCCTGATTTTTCTTTTGAAATACTTCAGGAGCCGAACAGATTCCAAAAGGAAGACGAAGATATTGATATCTTCCAAAAGGTGTAGCAAATGTACATAAATCAGCACTACTTTCATCAAATTCAATCTGTAGATACCCATCCTTCATGTCCAAAACTGAAAAATATTTTTTTCCAAGTAATTTTGAAGATATCTCATCAAGTGTTGGTATGGGAAAATGTTCTCGTTTTATTGAAGGATTCAAATACATTGGATCCAAACACAATCTCAAATCCTTATTTGGTTTTTCCACAATGACCGAAGGATTAACCCATTCTGTTGGTTTATCAACCTTCCTTATCAAACCCTGAGAATCAAACTGGTCCAATTTACTTTTTAGTCTAACTAGTAAAGCATGTGGAACCCGCCTATAAGAAACAACACGCGGTACAGCATTTTCTTTCAAAGTAATGTGATGTTTTGAATACTTCCCACATCCCTCAAAAACAACAGAATAGATTCGAAGAATATCCTCGAATATACGGAACTTTGGATAAACACTATCGACTTTTCTAATCAAATTCAATTTTATACACCCTGGTAAACCTAGAAGAGGTGTTTGATTCATGGTATCAACCACAATGAATGATATAAGGGCGGACATTTTTCGAACAGTGCAAAAAAGTTCTATCTCACCAAGAGGCTTAATTTTAAAACTTTCACTACCGTATGCTACCAATGTCATTTGATTCGGTTTGATGGCATTCTTCAGTTTGCTTCCTGAAAAATCCAGTTGATTCAAGGATAGTATATTAACTTCGGCGCCAGAATCAAGCTTGAAGGTGATAATTTTGTCATTGATTTTCACCTCTTCTGTCCAAACAGTTATACCACCAACAGTATGCTCCATTGGCTCCATATTTTTCGACACAGCATCTATATATATTTCATTGTCCGATTCCGCATTCTCATAGCCTGTAACCAAAACTTCATTGATATTCCTCTGTTTATTATCCTGGATTATCTTGTTTTTGCAAACACTGGAAAAGTGATTGCTTCCTCTGCACTTTGCACACGTTTTTCCAAAAGCTGGACATTTCCTAGGCTCGTGTTCGTTACCACAATAATCACAATTTGGCTTCCTTATTTTATAATTTCTAACAACTTGCTTGTTTGGTTTTACTTCATTGATGTTTATTATTTTTTCCCGCAGCGTTTTCGATTGGAATGAACTTGTTTCCTTCGCTCTGCAATGATCAATCGCTTTCTCCAAAGTTAAATTTGGCTCTCTCAATAGGTGTTCCTGAATTGACTTGTCAAATACTCCGGTGACAATTCGATCTCTCAACATACAATCTTGGTCTTTGTAGTCCGTGGATTTGATAGCTTTACGTAATTCTGTCAAGAAATTATCAAATGGCTGACCTTCTTTTTGTATTATATTGTTGAAAAGAAATCTCTTGAATATAACATTTTCCTTGGGCGATCAATATGCTTCAAATTTCAACTTTATCATTTCCAAAGTTCTTTTTTCGGGTACAACATCATATGTAAATGAATTGTGAAGTTCAAGTCCTTGATCACCAATCAAATTAAGGAATACTGCTATTCTCATTTTCTCTGGCTTGGCATCTAAATCCGTAGCTTCCATGAACAATTCGAATCGTTGAACGAATCTTCTCCAGTTCTGACTAACATTTCCATCTTCAAGTTCCAAAGGTTCAGGTTTGTTGAATTCCATAACTTTCTTAGATTTCCACTGATTGTGACCGACCTGACAACATGTATTATTTTAAATATTTATTGGTATTTATTCAATATTTAATTCCAGATGAAAAGTTTTTATTTTACTACATTTGTTATGTCGTGACAGTGACAGTTCTAATTTTTCTTTGATTCTAAACATCTACAGTATGAACATAATAATAAGTAACAATTATAATACACCACGGAACATTCAGTATCAGAACTTCCATTTGCACAAGTTTTAGAACACAAATAGTTCTGCATTGGCCTCGAGTCTCTAATGTGTATAGCATGACAGGCATGAATACTATTTTAAAAATCGTAACTTTATGTCTTGAAGATAACTTACTTTTTCGGTTTATCACAGGGCACAACTTGGCAATCTTTCTGTTGATTTTGTATTTCATATTGTCCACCTGCGAACGCCAGTTCACTATGACGAACATGTACTTGACCTTATCCGATCATTCTATCTCCCTTACCGAGAAAGTTACTCTTCCCTACGTGTTGCTTTTCGAACGTTTCGTTTTATCAGGATTAACCCTCATTTTCAATCCTGAATACCACCCCTAGAGGTTGTTTGATGCTGTAAAATAAACATCATATACCTATGAGGTATAGGTATAGAAATACACTCCATAATGTTCATGGATTGGCTTAATAGAAAGTACACTAGGGTAGGGATGTGAGTGGAGCAAGGAAATATTTATAAACATTCATCTTGAATGTTTTATCAATTTTTTTATAGATATTTGGAGGGGATAGTCGTTGGGAAAAATCTCCTCAGGCAGTTATTTAAAAAATGTCACCATAATCCGATTTAGTCCCACTAGTGCCCGTTATCCTCCACGCGGATATTTTTAATGCTGATTTTGAATCAATCTGTTCAATTTGTTAGGTAGATAATTGATGGAATTTCATCGCGACCAATTATTGACTCAACACATCATTGACATTATTGCTTTATTTCAATTTTGGGAGATTTTTATTGAGGTTACTTTTGTTACGAATAACGTAACATCCACTTGACGATAATAATTTTTGCTCATTTGGTATTTTTGATTTCAACATAACCTGAACTCTGAACTCTTTGATACTGAACGATGAGTGTCTGGACTCTTCTATATTATCAAATGTCAGAAGCATATCGAATATAAGAAGCATTATGTTAAAAATACCAAATACGTATTTCTCATCATTGTAGGGGCAGTCTAAGTGTTGACGAAGGGTGTTAGATATGTCTAAGTTATGTCAACAATAAAATAATTGAAAAGAAACCTCTCCAAAGACAAGCTTCAATTCAATTCAAATGCAATAAAAAATAAAAAATAATTGTGACGTAGATTATTCCGTGAATTATAGATTCAAAAGCTTGTCTCGCAAGGTTTTCAGTTCGAATGAAAAAGCGGTAAGCTTTTGAATCTATAACTCACGGAATAACCTACGTCACACATCCAAAGCAAGCAAGCTTGTCTTTAAAAGGTTTTTTTATCAATTATTTTATTTTGTGCTTTTTAGTACTTGAGTACGCCTCAATCTATGCATTTTTGTTGACGCATCGTTATTATGAGGACTTATTCTTGTAAGTTTTGGGCTATATAGTCAATCAATGAGGTGACCATCTTAAGATCAACTCATCCGCCATCTTGGAGTTGCCATCTTCAATTCATGGATTTCAACTGAAAAAAATTCGACTCATAATCACTCCCTAATTTAAGAATTTTGATCAAACAGTCATAATCTCCGACCCCGAAAACCCGCACATACCAATTTTGAATAGAATCGGACCACAAACACAGAGATCATTGGCCATATTGGAGCCGCCATTTTGATTTTAAGAATTTTGAAGGAAAATTCATAACTTTCGACCGTGAAAACTACCACATACTAATTTTGAATCGGATTGAACAATAAACCTAAATTTCATCCGCCGTTTTAGAGCGCCATTTTGTTTTTTTTCTATAACAAAAATTCCATGAGCCGCTATTTTAATTTCATAAGTTCATAATCTCCGACCCCGAAAACCCCCGCATACCAATTTTGAGTCGAATCGGACCATAATCACAAAACTTGTCCGCCATCTTAAATTTTTGAATTTTGACAGAAAATTCAGAATTTTTATCCCCGAAAACCTCCTTATACCAATTTTGAATCGAATCGTACCATAATCACTTAACTCGTCCGCCATCTTATTTTTTTCTTCAACAAAAAAATCAACTCATCCGCCATCTTGGAGTTGCATTCTTCAATTTTTGAATCGTAAGAGCCATTTTGCTTTTTTCTATAAAAAAATTTCATGAGCCGTTATTTCAATTTCATTAATTTTGACAAAAAATTCCCAATCTCCTACTCCGAAAACCCCCACATAAATTTGGAATAGAATCGGACCGTTATCACGAAACTCCTTCGCCAGTTTGGAGCCGATCTCTTGAATTTATAAATTTTGATGAAAAATTCTTAATCTCCGTCCCCGAAAACCCCCACATACCAATTTTGAATCGAATCCTACCATAATCACAAAACTCGTCTGCCATCTTTGAGCCGCCATTTTGTTTTTTTCTCTACCAAAAATTTCATAATGCATTGTCACCGGAATTATGAACACCTGCTGAATTTAAGCTCAATCGGATGTCGGCAAGTGCTCCAAAAATGGTTTACAAATTTTGAACCGGAAAAAATGACAGAATGACATACGAACGAAGCAAGTTAAATAAAAGCTTGTAAAAATTGAAACGGTTGCCAACCAGCAATTCTAAATAATATCGCTTCACTGTAAATACCAGGGTTTTCATAAATACATCTTATACGCAATCAATCAACGGACATTCTTGATACACTTTGAGATAAAAATCTGTCTGATCCTTTTGGTGATAAATTAACACTTTCTGCCACTTCCATCACCTTCAATATCCATTTTATTCAATTCAACCGAATATTTGATGAGTTACAAATTGTTATTCCTCATTAAGCTTGGTCAATAATGAACACATCATCAATCCTTCGGGTTGAAAAAACAATATCTCGGGATGAAAACGATAATATCATGATAATATCTGATGATTGTAGTAGAAGAGTTATTTCAATGGAATTACAGAAATAAATGATTATAATAGAGGTTGAAAGTTGTGCGACAATTCCGAACAGCTGTTGTTGCTCTTATACTTTTTACCGTTCAGTGGCAGTTTGTTTGATATTGATAAGAAAACCGATCCACCCCGTTCCTCGACGGTCAATAAATATTTGGAACTCTACCAATATTGAAACGATTGACAGACTATTCAGTGCATAACGAACTTGCAAGCAACATTGATATTGATTCTGACAAGGCAAGATAGACAAGAATCAGACAAATCAGAAAGCCTCACCAAAGAAGTTGCTAGATAGTGTTTCAACGACACACATTTAATTCGTTTCGAAGGGTTAATGAAAACAACATCACTAAGATTCAATCAAACCAGTGAAATAATAAATCTCTCAAAATGGATAAAGCTGAAACATGCTTACATGTTCATTTTGATTCTATATTTATCCATATCCGAAAAAATCTATTCATTAATTTTTCACTTGTAATTGTATTTTTCGAATATAATTTTATGTGAGAATTATAATAATATGAGTATCATTAATTTAATCAATGAAATGTGTTTTGTAGGTTTGTTCCCGAAAAAAGATAATTTTATTTCGATAGTAATTGCGATAACTTTAGGAACTGTTTTCACTTTTTTCAGGCTGCTCTGAAAGTTAAAGTTAGGGAAACATCAGCACATTGGTGTGGAGCCGTAATAATTTCAAGCAAATGGGTTCTGACAGCTGCACATTGCCTCAAAGGTTACACGAAGGGAGCTTACATAATAGTTGCGGGAGATTATAACACCGACGAAAATGAAGGAACAGAACAACAAAAGTTTATCGATGAATTCTTCATTCACGAAAATTTCAGGAAAGGTCACAAAATGAATAACGACATAGCGTTGATCAAGGTTAAAGGAGGCGGTTTCGTTTTGAATGATGACGTACAACCGATCTGTTTGCCCGACACTGATACCACTTATGATCAAGACTTGAATTGTACCATCTCTGGTTTCGGCTCCGTCAAGAGTGGTATTTCTGGTAAGTGAAATTTTCAAAATATGGGAATATTTATTTTATAAGCAGCTGGGAGCAGCTACCGAGTTTTTAAACTCCTTTAACTCCACACTGTGGATATCAAGACTTATGCTGTTCTTGGTGTATATAAACGACTTGCCAGAATTTTTTAAGGAAGGCAGGCCGTTTATATATGTTGACGCCACGGCGGTGGTAGTCTCAGGAAACTCTCATAAGGAGGTTACCTGTAGAGTTGAAATAGCAATAAGACAGTTTTCGCTATGGTGTGAAATAAACCACCTTGTAGTTAACCTGAGTTATATGGAATTCACAGGTAAATATAAATCACCTATCCTTGACCCGAGTATACCATTTGGCGATTGAAATATACAGGCAGTCAACTCTCTTGACTTTCTGGGCAGGGTTGTTGATTCGAAATTATCTTGGAACGACCAAATAAATCACCTCAAAAAATATATCCATGAACAAGGTCCAATTAACGTCTGCTATGCTCTGGCACCTGTGGATATAATTTCAAGGAATATAGAATATTGACAGTAACCTGTATTTACATATTGAAAATATTGTGTCACATCCACAAAAGGAAACACCCCATCAAGAAGTGCTCGGAAATCCACAAATACACTACCAGAAATCTCAACAATATCTACATGGAAAAAATCCATCATATGGAGCACAAAAATTATCCGAAACATAGCAAGAGTTATCTCTACATTTTACTGCCCAAATTACTAAAAAAATAATAGCTGAAAAGTTTCAAGACTGAATTCAAAAAAATTATAATTTCACATAGTTTTTATGATATATCTGAATTCCAAATATACTTGACATCCTCAAAATGATCTCATATCTCTATAAATATTTCCTCGATGATATTGTACTCATTTGACGAACCTTAATGTAATATGGCAAAAAGGAAATACATTATCTATCTATATTTCGAAAGGAAATTAATGAGCAAGGTTGAACCCCCGATCCACAGGTTCTACTCACCCATATTTTTCAAAGAACGAAATTAACAAACCGATTCATCATGAAACATCTGGAGTGCTTCCAGTGTCTCTGATAAACTTCAATGTAGAATAAATGAAGAGTTTGGGTACGATATGAAAATCTAACAGTTACGCCAATGGCCTGGTCATTTCTATTAGTGGCAAACAAGACGTGATAATACCCAATCGTATGCACGTTAGAAGTAATGCTGAACCCTCCGACACTGCACTGGTGTGCAATGAAGGATGCGGCAATGAGTGCATTCAGACTGCATCAGACATTAAACTTGAAACCTAGAAATCTGACTAGACACCTGAAGGTTCTGGAAAATATTCACCTAGAATCCAGGTACAAACCATTAGAAATTATGCCAGCTAGGCACGACTTCGAAGAGAACTAGAACTAGAAAGAAAACTAGAACGGGATGCATCAGTATGTTCGAAAGGGCTGGAGTGGGAGTGACGGATCCTAGTTTTGGGCTCTCAAAACACTTCTCAAAGCTCAATCAATTTTCCGAACAGAAATCCATGCTCTCAAAATTTGCTCCCACGAATGCTTTGCGAGAGGCTCCAGGGGGCCAAAAATCTATTTCCAATCAGATAACCAAGCAGCACTAAAAGCTCTGAAGTCACTCACTTTTGAGTCTAGACTGACTTGGGACTGCAAATTCTCCCTAAGACAACTGGCTACGAACAATCAGGTCACTCTGATGTGGATGCCAGTTCACCAGAGAATCAAAGGCAATGAGGAAGCAGACAACCTTGCTGAGGAAGGGGCCAACACTCGATATTCTAGCCCAGAACCCTTCCATGATCTTTAAAACCCACACTGAGGAAGAGTTCCGGCACTGGGAAGCTGACCAAATCAAAACCGTCTGGAATGAGGTTCCCGGACAGAGTCAAGAGCCCATCAACAAAGAACGCTGAACAACTTCTCGAATTGGACAAGAAGACTGCTAACGGGACTGCTCACCTGCCATTGTCGTGGTCATGATCCCGAAAGAAGGTCAGAACCCGACCTTCCCGCGAAATTATTGACCAATCAGTTTGTTATGCTGTTCAGCTAAGTTGGCTGAGAAAATCGTTCTCGAAAGGCTTGACGATGAAGTGGAGGACAGAAATGTCCTACCAAATGAGCAGTTCGGCTTTCATTGCGCTCACTCCACCGAGCTACAGGTTTTGAGGCTGGTGGAAAATACAATATCTTCGCTAAACACCAACAATAGTGCTCATATTCTCCTTCTAGACATAAGTAAAGCATTTGACAGAGTATGGCACAAAGGCCTGCTCTGCAAATTGATCGATTTCCACTTGCCTTTGAGCCTGGTGGAGTGGATAAAGTCGTTCCTCATGGGTAGGACATTTCAGACCAAGGTTGACAATTTCCTCTCGGACCCGAGAGAAATTGAGGCCGGCGTTCCTCAGGGGGCAGTACTGTCTCCTGTATTATACGCACTCTTCACCTCCGATATACCACGAACCGAACACGTGAAAATCTCCCTGTTCGCCGATGATACGGCCTTACTTTCCTCGTCAGCCAACCACCTGATGGGTGTTGTTTATTTGCAGAATGCATTAAACGACCTCCAGCAGTGGTACCTGGAGTAGAAAATAAAGTTAAATCCCGATAAAACACAAGCGATCTCGATGGGTCGCAAGAGAAACAACCCGGAGAAGAAAGTGACTATCTCTGGAAGGGAGATAGAAGGCCGGAACAAGTCAAGTACTTAGGGGTTACTGTGGATCGTCGGATCACCTGGAAGCCGCATGTGAATATAATAAAAAACAAAATTGCTAAGAAAATCGGCGCACTTTACCCTCTGATCAATAGAAGAAGTAAACTCTCTTTAAAAAATAAAGTCAAGATCTATAAAATGATGTTCAGGCCTGTCATTTTGTATGCCTCGGTCGCCTGGGGCCAAACCTGCAGGACTAGCATTCGCGTCCTGGAACGGACGCAATTGAAAGTCCTGAGGATGATTACGAATGCTCCGTGGTATGTGCGGAACGATCGGATACTTGAAGACTTGAACCTGCCTTCCATCAGGAGTATAATCAGAGACCGCAATCAGAAAGTATTCGATTCCCTCGTGAGGGAAGCTACTGATTACAACATAGACGACCCCTCGCGCTTTAAACGTCCTAGGCACTCCCTGGAGTGATGGACTATCTATCAACCTATCCCGGGTAGTGAAAGCTATAGAAATTTAATTTTTCAAAATTTAGATTCAAAATTCTTTCTCGGCCATTTTTGAGAACCGCCATCATGGAAAGGGCTGGAGACCGGTCTCCAGTCCTTATCCAGTCAAAATTCCAAATCCGTGAATGACTGTTGCCCACTTGTTCGAAGCTCAAAGAGTAAGAGCCTTAGGGTTACACTCGTGTTAGGTAATAGTGATAGAAGATCCTGAACCTCCCATTGTCCTATGAGGTATCACCTCCAAAGAATTGTTAGATCAGACAGTGAAATGTGCCGTTACTGCGAGACCTTCGCTGAAACTACTTATTCCAAAAGGCTTAATTTTTTTCGAACAGGTTTCATTAACGCCCTCAGATATCAGGAACTTAGCTCCCAGGAAACTGATACCCTTAGCAAGGAGTTTCGGAACCCCAGGTCTTGAAAAGATTAAGGGTATTGTACAAGCTGTGGAAAATAGAAAGTGGTATTCCCAGTAAGGTTGCAGAACAAATGAGAACATCCATGGTTTTCTCACTTTCGCTCCCCGCTGGAAAAGCATGGAATTTGTAGGCTCGGCTTGGAGTAAAAAACAACTGAAAAGAGCTTGACATGAAATAAAAATAATTGATACATCAAAATTATAAACGTTTCAATATGGACATATGTATAATTCCAAGACGTTTTTGACATTCGAAACAACTTTTGCCAAACCTGTTATGACACGATTTATTTGGCTATCACTAGTTGACTGATTTTATTTTCAGTCATAGCAATTCGATAAGTAAGGGGTTCTCCCATTTACTTACAGATCCATTACTAGGCGTCATCCGTCAGGGCGGCGCGACACTTACGCAATTTTTTTAAAATAATCCAGATTTTTCAATATCCATTTCTGAATTCAGCAATATACCACACTCATAGTTTCCCTTGAATATTGATGAGAAAGGCAGTTCCATTGCATATTATGAAGTGGGCCATAAATGTATCAAAATGAAAGCAATAATAGGACTTTAATGGATCTACCAGTTATAATTGTATTTTCTGCTCATGGTCATCCAGTTCTGTGTTACTGTATTATCGCAGATATTAACTGAATCAAATGTTCCAAATTAACAAAAAATATTTTACTTTGAACTAAACTCGACCAACATGATAGTTACGAAAAATTTAAACTGATAACATGAATTATTTTAGAATTCAAATAACCTCCCCTGACGTAGAATACACATATTGTATGTTTTTTCAATTCTCAATTCGTGATAGCTAAGAGCGCCGCTTGCGATATGGAAGTATAAACAATTGTGATACTATTATTCAAATCATATACATGGCAGTCGCACATGAACTAAAAATCCAGTGGAATCATATCTGGACTTCGATCTGGCCATGGTGTTGGACGTTTATTTCCAATCCAATCATAATTAAAAGTTTCATCCAAATATTGGGTGGGTAACTATTCCAGTATCATGCAGAGGTGTCCCGTCTCATTTAAACTACATATTGAGTCGAGTTTGTATTGATAAACTCTCCAAGAGTTTTGGCAATACATAGAAGAGGAAAAGCAAGTACCTCCCTCCATTGAGAATTCCTTCGAAAAATTGGGTCCTATCAAATAACCATCAATGATTCCGCACCAAACCTTCACTCCCAGTGATATCTTGTTCCATGAATCCAATGAGGTTTCACGTCACACCAGTAGTGACAATAATATAAGAGTACAGGGTGTTCTTATTGAAAAACCCACACCTGTCCACCTTTTGTTATAACATACTGAGTGTTATCAGTCTATTGACCAATAACAGAACAACATCTCAGAGCGGCTTGAGATCTTGTTTCACTCTGTATGTAATGAAGCGGGGGACTTAATTTGACAGTACAATGACCAATTTCAGATTGTTTCGGAATAATAATACAATTAGGACTTGTAATAATATATATATGTATTTTCTAAAATATAAAAACAACTATTGATACACCTGGTATAATTTACTGAGAAAATGTATAGAAAGTCAAAATGAGATTGAATAAACAATAATCTAAAATGAGAAACAAATATAGGTTGACAATTAAAATAACTGTTCTTCAGTTATTTTAAACAATTGATAATAATTTTACTTTTGTGAATCAATAATTTCTTCTACTATGAAATCAATAATAAAATATTTTCTTATAACACTATACACATATACCTTGCCAAATAAACAGTTTCATTGCTTACCGTCCACTGAAGTAATACACAATAGTTTAATTAAGACTTAATTATTCAGTTTTATTTCCAAATAATATTACGCGTTCACTTGTTGCAATATGATTATTTAGCTTCTTGATAAATATTAATTCCATTCATTTAGTTATTACTGAGATGATTTCTGATGAATTACACTTTCACAATGATTCTGCATATGGTTGATTACTTTGCTACTTCAGATAAACTCTACGGAGTCTACGCTTACTACTCGTAGAAAGATGAGACTTCATCTTCGCTAATTGAAATTAAACTTCACTTTCATTCGCTTCATAATGAAGCAGAATTTGCTATGTACTGACTGACTCGTTCGATAACTGGATTCTGAATGAAGAGAGTAGAGAGAGTTCTAGTATGGAGAATCTTATATATATGGTGTTGGTATTCAAACGATGCCGCCCTAAAACAATAAAATTATATTTAATGAGTCGGCGGGTACCCCGTTTGAGTTGACACGCCGCCATGATATATCACCAAGCCTATTATCGCTTCCAAAAGACCGCGGGTTATTCATCTGTCCCGGCGTACTATTAGTTATGAATGTCTGAAAATATGGTTGGAATTTCGATTGAGGTGCCGACACAAATGATAGAGGAAGTATCGACTTTATGAGTTGTCATATAAATTTTACTATTAATGCGACCGTTTTTTATTTCGAACAAAAATTGATTTATTTTATTGGCATTCTTCAGTTTCAGTTTACATATGGCTATATTTAAAATACTTGATAAGGAGTGCTCATAACACACCTCCCTTTTCCCATTTAAAAGGTATTAATTCTAATTGATACCTTTTTCATGACCCTAATATCTTGGGTAGATGAGTGGTATTGGATCTCAACTTGGTTATGGCTCTGACAATTGTTTTAGCATACCATGAGCAAACTAAATAAATTCTTACTGATAATACCTATGATAACATATGACCTTTACCTTATTCAATCAGGCACCTAATATTACATA
The DNA here is from genome assembly GCA_018342105.1 of Gonioctena quinquepunctata. Lineage (NCBI taxonomy): Eukaryota > Metazoa > Arthropoda > Insecta > Coleoptera > Chrysomelidae > Gonioctena > Gonioctena quinquepunctata. Next base: position 143,802 of record JAFIRS010001773.1, on the reverse strand, counting down.
CATGGTCAACAATATCCCTACTTATATAATTACTATTCTAACATACTAATTTTAACATGCAAATCTTTATATAATTCTCAATAAAGATCCCTTCAAGTCAGTGTCTTCTGAGACGGTGCTGGCTTCGAATTGGAACGCCACCCTGTAGATATGACCTGTCATCACCTGCTGTGATAGAGACTGTCTGTGGTCTGGCGAAATCAGGTTGAAATTCTCCAACGACCTTATGTCTGCTCTTCGACTAGGGATGATGTAACCAACATATGTGAACCATATGACTTAGTTCCACTCAGTCTGCAGCGAGTTAAACGGCCTTGTCGTTAGTTTTTCGAGCCACCCTTCGTGTAGAGAACGTGTTTGACGGTAATTATCGACTTCTCTCTATGATGCAAAATGTCACCTGACATTTGTTTAAGAGTTCCAGTGAAGTGGTAGTTTCTAAGGTTCTTTCGTGTTGAAGTGATGGTTCAACCTTCTATTTAGTTGGATAATTTGTGCACCCTTGCACACTTGCGATGAGGCTTCCTGGGGGGTCCCTCAACTCTGCACTCTGACTATGGGCTTGAATATCCATCCATCCTTGGGTATTGTGAACTTACTTGGATTAAAAGTTCAAACTCTCCATGGCGATACGATGCTCAGTAAACAACTATTTGGTGAGAAGCTGTTAATCATTAATTTGAACCCCGTTACAGTTCAAAATCCATATTATATTATCCGTAATTGTTAACGATAATTTTAAAATGTTCTTTATTATCACCGATATTTTTCGCACATTTTTAGTTTCAATTAATGTTATTTCACTTAGTCATTATCAAGGTAACACTTCTAATTACATGCTAAAATCTCTTCTCGGTAGAGAATTATAACCGTTTATATTAATACTTCATTAATGTCTATAAAGCCCTTCCGAATTTTTAGGAAATACACACAATTTTCTCTTACTGTCTATGCTGTACTCGAAAGTCCGATTTTCATGTAGAATAACCGACACTAGATAATTTTTGTCCCATTGGGTAATTGTCACTTGACGATATTTCCAGGGGTCGTTATCCCTTCCACGGAATGAGATATTACGTGCGCGGTGCATCACGATTCAGGTAGAAAGTCCCATCAATATTTATTTCGCGTTAATTTACAGGGTGTTTCAATTTCTTTGACTACACATTCCGATACGTGCTTATGTATACTTGGCAAGATTTCATGATTTCCAATTATTTATCTATAATGGCTTACTATACTATTTGATCTCAACTGTGTTTAAAATATTGACAATATTATTACTTCATAAGTACATTATTTTTTTTTTTTTTTTGAAAATTACTTATTTTGACTTTTTCTTTGGAATAAATCCATGGAAACTCTTTTACTGTACCACGTGTTCTAGTCTGTTAACTATGATTTATCTCTGGAATACTTTCTCCTTCATCTTCTGTTGATTCAAGTTGATTTCTATCTTCTAGTGTTTTTAGGTTTTCCACTGGTATTTTCCTTGATCTATTTTCTTGATTTTTCTCATCGGTTTTTCTTCTTGCAATTGTTGCAAAATTGTTCTTTCGTCCTGTAGTTCTATTCTTCTAAACTTTTTTTTCTTCCCATATTCTAACTATTCTCTCTATGTTCCCTACACTCAGTGGAAAATTTCTACTTATATTGCCGATTCTTAGTATTTTTATGAATTGGCGGAATTCTTCTCCCCTGTATACTATGTTCACTTTCATTCCTTTTGATATCTTTCAACAAATTATTCTCTTGAAAAGTTTGATCGCTTTTCCGTGGCATGCTACTGTATTGTTAAGAGTTGGATTGCCACCCCTAGATGGAAATAATCCTTTCCTATATACAGGACGCTCTGGGTTTAACGTTACTCATCCTTTTATTTTCTGAAATAATTTCCTGCCTATTTTCTAGTTGCGGAGATTTTTCTTCTCTCTGATTAACTTCCAGTCGATTCATGTGTTCAATCCTGTTTCCAATTTGTGAGATTTCTGAATTATCAAGCTATGACTTCTTAAATTTAGATTTTTCCTTTTGACTGGCTATGGTTTCGATGATTTTTATATCTTCAACTACTTCCTTATTTTCTTCGGTATTTTCTTTCAAATCTCGTACCATAATACGTTTTTTTTTCGATGTTGAAAATTCATTATTGGCTATTTTCTTTAATTTTAAATTTTTTCCGAATTCATGTTACTCCTTGCTTTAACTATGCATATATTCAATAATCTGGGCGGCAAATTCTTGTCCTTGGACGAATAAAATTCAGCCTTTTGATTTTCGTCTACTGCGAAAGTACTTTCTTTGGCGACTATCATTCCGAGGTTCTTGGCATTTTCCAACGTCCTGGAGGGTAGAATATCTCTCTTGGGTGATTCATATCTACCTTTTAGACTGTCTTTCAACGATTTTCTATGTGCTACAACGATCATCTTCCCTAAATTTCTTGATGCGTTAGCTTCTGCAATTCCGATACTCCCTGTATATGGTTTGCTACCTTCTTGAATATTTTCATTATCAAAAACTTTCATACCTATCCGTATATCTTTTTCCATTTTCCGAACATAATTTCCTTCATTCCCGCTGTGGTACTGCATTGGCAATTTTCCGTTCCATCTCTCTGTTTCTTTAGGCAAGAAATGTTCGTTCTTTGACGAATAAATTTCTACTTTTAGACTGTCACGTTCGAGTGGCGTACTATTCATGATGGTCGTTCTCAGATCATGGGTTTCTTCCATTGGTCTGGTTGAAAAAGTGTCATTCTTGAATGAGCTGGCTCTTTCACTACGACTGTCCTTTGAACTTTTCCGGCTGTCTCGCTTGACTATCCTTCCTAGTGTACAGGGCGTTCCGGTTTTTTCCATACCTTTGCGGATTTTCATGGTTTTTTCAATTTCCACTTTTGGCAATTTTCTATCTTCATCTAGTTTAATGAATGATGTCACTGTCAAATCATCAATCACATTTGGCTTGTTCAATCGATAACCTGTGTTATCTTCCTTCCTAGACGATTTTCCATACTTTTTCCTTGAATCGGTTTCTTCGAAACCTAGTGTCTCAAACACTTCACTATTTTCAGACATTTCCATTTGATTCGAGCCGGCTGGACTCATTTCATGGCGTGAAAATCCATTTTTGATTACTCGGCAATTCGTTTTGGGCGTGCACTCCCTCGATAAATTTAGCTTTTCGTCAAAAGTTAATCCCATCCAATGTTTTATCATTTTGGTCATGTCTTCAAACCTTTTTCCCATTTCATCCAAACTTTTTAGCCAATTATTATGTTCGTTATCTAAATTAATACCGTTATTCTGTTCCTCACCTTCACCGTAGGTTAGTACATCCTTTTCTTGCTTCTTTCTATTTAAATTCCTGTTATATCCGCAAATTTTTCCATACTTTCTCGGACTATTTCCATTCGCGTAACTATTTCCTGTTTGTCTTCTGTCAAATACTCTCCCAAAATTCTGATATCGGTTTCTATTTGGTTGATTGATAAATCTACGTCCTTGTTCGTTCATTCTTTCCTGAGTTCGAAATCTATTTTCCATTGAATAGTTAGAAAACCTTTTTCTTGGTTTCTTTATTTTTCCAAATTTTCTAAATCTGTTTCCCTTAGCATAGTCGGAAAACCATGGTCCTGATTCACTTAATATCTCATTTCGAAAGCTATGTCTATTTGGACATCTATATGAGAGGTGACCAAATTCTTCGCAATGGTAGCATACACAATTTTTCTTCTTACAATTTGCTTTTTCATGACCCTTACGATTGCAATGTGTACACACTATCTTATTCGTATTGAAATTTCTAAAATTCATATTAGTTTGAGCTGTTAGTGTCTCAATTAATTCTTCTTTTTCTGCTAATTTGATGGCTTCTTTTAAACTGACAAGACTGGCAGATAAAACTTTTTTCCTTACAGGATCTAGCAATCCCATACAAAATTGCACAAGCGTATCTTGTTCAAATTTTTGCTTTAATACATCATCAACCCTATTAATTCCTGTAAATTTTCGTAATTTCGCTGCGGATGCTCTCAATCTTATGGAAAAATTTCTAACTGATTCACTATTTTTATGATGACAATTCAAAAATTCTTTTTCTTCTTCTCCAGGTAATTTCAATCTGCTAAACTGCTGCAATAATTCCTTTTTAAATTCAGGCCAATTTATTGTATTTTTTAATTTATCATCTGTATCTATAAATAATCTGGCGATTCCTGTCAATTTTAATCTAACTATGGAACTTATTTGACTGTCTGTCCATCTTGCTACATCTGCCAAATACTCAATTTCACGAATAAAATCTTTGATATCTGTAGTACCATTGAAAGAAGGTAAATTATCCATACTGATAGTAATGGTAGGTTCATAGGTAATCCTACCAGTCCACGGCACTGTTGTCGGAGTTTCCATGATTTAACAATTTTATTAAAAATCCCCATTGAAAAATTTTTTTTTTTTTTTCACTTTCCTTTCCGAAAACTTTCTGAGATCAGCCTTGTATAAACGCTATATATGTTTCGATTTTCCACTCGTCAAACTCTCTGTACTGATATTACTTTCTAAATGCTTTTCGTATTATTTTTTTCAATTTTTCAATACTTTTCTGACCTTATTCGTTACCAAAAGTTTATCTTTTGCTGAATATTTTACAATTTCATTCCTTTTAGCATTCCACAAACAATATTAAAAATTATTCTATATTTGCAATTATATTTTTCCAGATTAATTTCCAATATGACAACCTTAGTGCAAACTGCAATATATGCACACTTTAACTACACAAATTCTGATAATATTTTTACGAGAAAAACAATTTTTTACTATATCTTCATTCTTATTTGCGTCGAGGAAATTTTGAGTTTGACATCTTTTGCGAAAATCAACATATAAACGTTATTTTTCTGTAAATCCACCTCGACACCTGACACCATTAATATAAGAGTACAGGGTGTTCTTATTGAAAAACCCACACCTGTCCACCTTTTGTGTTATAACATACTGAGTGTTATCAGTCTATTGACCAATAACAGAACAACATCTCAGAGCGGCTTGAGATCTTGTTTCACTCTGTATGTAATGAAGCGGGGGACTTAATTTGACAGTACAATGACCAATTTCAGATTGTTTCGGAATAATAATACAATTAGGACTTGTAATAATATATATATGTATTTTCTAAAATATAAAAACAAACTATTGATACACCTGGTATAATTTACTGTGAAAACCTGGTATAGAAAGTCAAAATGAGATTGAATAAACAATAATTAAAATGAGAAACAAATATAGGTTGACAATTAAAATAACTGTTCTTCAGTTATTTTAAACAATTGATAATAATTTTACTTTTGTTGAATCAATAATTTCTTCTACTATGAAATCAATAATGAAATATTTTCTTATAACACTATACACATATACCTTGCCAAATAAACAGTTTCATTGCTTACCGTCCACTGAAGTAATACACAATAGTTTAATTAAGACTTAATTATTCAGTTTTATTTCCAAATAATATTACGCGTTCACTTGTTGCAATATGATTATTTAGCTTCTTGATAAATATTAATTCCATTCATTTAGTTATTACTGAGATGATTTCTGATGAATTACACTTTCACAATGATTCTGCATATGGTTGATTAATTTGCTACTTCAGATAAACTCTACGGAGTCTACGCTTACTACTCGTAGGAAGATGAGACTTCATCTTCGCTAATTGAAATTAAACTTCACTTTCATTCGCTTCATAATGAAGCAGAATTTGCTATGTACTGACTGACTCGTTCGATAACTGGATTCTGAATGAAGAGAGTAGAGAGAGTTCTAGTATGGAGAATCTTATATATATAGTGTTGGTATTCAAACGATGCCGCCCTAAAACAATAAAATTATATTTAATGAGTCGGCGGGTACCCCGTTTGAGTTGACACGCCGCCATGATATATCACCAAGCCTATTATCGCTTCCAAAAGACCGCGGGTTATTCATCTGTCCCGGCGTACTATTAGTTATGAATGTCTGAAAATATGGTTGGAATTTCGATTGAGGTGCCGACACAAATGATAGAGGAAGTATCGACTTTATGAGTTGTCATATAAATTTTACTATTAATGCGACCGTTTTTTATTTCGAACGAAAATTGATTTATTTTATTGGCATTCTTCAGTTTCAGTTTACATATGGCTATATTTAAAATACTTGATAAGGAGTGCTCATAACAACAATTATGTTTGTTTATTATACCGTTGTTATGGAAACGGCTTTCATTACTCCATAGTATTTGGTTCAGAAGCTGATCATCATCATCGATTCGGGTGGACAAACATGAAATTAAGTTTGATCTCCTAAATATGGGAATAGATTATGATTATGAAAAATACATCAAGATTATTACCTAGCCGTAGTTCTTGAATCAAATTTATTTTGTAGGGATGGAATTTGTTTTTTGACAAAATACATTGTATTGATGATTTCTAAATATCACAATCCGCTACTACCTCTCTGATAGAAATATGTGGTTCTAATAGCATTTGACCTATAACTGTAAATGCATGTTTTTTTCGTTTTGTTCGCATCCATTCATTAAAACATTCATTTTGTGCCAGAGGTTCGGTTAAGCTTGAGAATTTTTGTTAGACGGTATACCGATTAGGGTATACTTTCTCTGGCTCTTTTGCATTTCTTCTTGTTTTGCCATGAATACATATCATATCTAACTTTCTGCATTCTAAATTCGGTCCATCTTCAATTTCACGGAAAAACAACACAAAATTGAATGCAGTTTCGTAAAATCTGACAAGTTTTCTGACAGATCGATATCACCCTATATATATATATATATATATATATATATATATATATATATAAAGATATTTATATATATATATATATTTATTTCGACGTGTGATCCTGACTGACTCGTTTAGAATACTAATGGAATCGTTTTAAGGTTGCAGTCAGATATCGTTCTTGTATCAGTCATTGGGAGAATACTCTTTGTTATTTGTTGAGCTCTCGGAAAAACTTCATTCCTTCATCGAGACATCTATGGACAAAATGTTATCATTACAAAAATTATTTAATGAGTTCTATGAAATACTTACTAACTTGAGATTACACGTACTAAAAATAGAAAACATGCACTTCATGGAAATCAATAAAAAAATGTTGAAACATAAAACACAATTTACACATATTTTTCCTAGATACATATATAAAAATTGGGACTCAAAATACTACGGTAAAAATCAGAAGGTGTCGTTACTCGTTTTCAATCGACTGACGAATCCATGCAAATTAATATTCAAATATATATACCTCAAAAAAGTTTTTCAAATTGGTGAGTTTCTCTACCCACAAACTACTTTATCCAAGAGTAGAGCATGGCAGAGTTAGTAGTTTATTCCGCAAATCATTTCTGAAGTTTGCCTTCCATTCTTATGTAGATTTTGTAATTGGGTTTTTTTGGGTTAACCATTAGAAAATAAATCATGTGAATTATAGTTCATTGAAAAAAATATGACAACACAAATTACTGGGGTTGAAACTCTACTGTTTACTGTTGATAAAAGCGGTTAAAAATGCGAATAGGTGGCGGTCAGCTATGGAACGTGGTTGCTACTTACATCGACCAGAAAAAAACAAAAGTTCTGGATGAGACAATAGGAAGTCTCAAGTCGAATATCTTAAATCAAACAATATTACTTGATAGACGGTCCAGAACCCCAATTGTTGCTCCAGAAACCCCATTACAGAAAACGAACAACATTTTAGGTTCACGATATAAAATACAATGAATAAACTATTCGATTGGTTTTCACGTACAAACTAACCTCAAATATGCAAAAAACACATGATATTATCTTATTTTAATCATTGTAGAGGGTCCAAGGATCATCATATCAACAATTTCTCCGGAGGTCACTAGGACCCCTTCATATCCATTCTAAAAGTTTTTAGTTCAACCGTATATTATTGGCGCTATCGTCGCATCCATTTAATGTTTCATTTTTGACGTAATCTCATTTATAAAAAAAATCCTGCTGGAAAAAATCTAGGTAAATCTTTCGAAAATTCGATTTTCCATATAAATAACACAGGAATATTTTTTTTCGGTTTCAACTGATTTTTTGGTATTTCTGGAAAAAATTAGTATTCAGACAGCTTTTGTAGGGTGATAAATTTGCTACAAAAAAGTTCCCCTGAGCAAACGCTGCTTTTTGAAATTGGAATTCATTGATCTTACATTAAGTATTATCTTACAATAGACGCTATAAAATTATTATCAATGGAAATCTGATAAATATTATAATACCTGCTTAAAAATTTTAAAAAAATTTCCCGTCGGGAATAATACTGCTGAACGGGGAGTTCAAATAATAGAATCGTATAATCGGATTTGAACTTATAACGAAGAACAGAAACAATACTCATTACAAGTTTTGGCAATGCATAGGAAGCAATTTCCGAATGGTAATAAGCAAACATTAATTTTACCACCAATTCAGAAATGAAAAAAAAAATACTTCTAGTAATTCTCAAGATTTATATATCAAAATTTATATTTATTTATTGAATACAAAGAGCAGTTTCTGAAATAACCGATTAAATAGCATTATAGCGTCTATTGTAAAAACATTTTTAATGTAAGATCAATACATTCCAATTCAAAGGAAATTTGTTGTCAATTAATAACTCAAAAACTGTTGGTCAGACAGCGTTAGCTCAGAGAAACTATTTCGTAGTAAATTTAACAAATTTAACGCCCCACAAAAGCTGTCAACTTATTTTTTTCAAAAACACTTTTTGAATATTAAAAAATCGAGTTCAAACCAAAAAAAATAAATCATTTTGTGTTATTTATATGGGAAATTGAGTTTTTGAAAGAGTGGAGCCTCTGATTTACTTAGAATTTTTCCCAGGTTTTTTTTATAAATTATAAAATTTTCAGGTAGGACCAAAAAAAAATATCGCCCAAAGATGAAACACCCTTAGACCAATCAATAGAGATTTTTTCGTGACAAAAATACTACCAGGAAACCGACTGTGCCATCGTCCGTAGTTATATCTTGTTATGTTTCCTACTCCAAACTGTCATTGCTAAATTGTTATAAACATTTAAAAGCATTTTTTTTATGTTTTTGACTTTTTACTTGAAAACTAATGAGGCAATTCCAATATTCTCAATGGACGAATGTAGAGAAGCAAAATGCAAAGAAAATGAGCCCCAGCACAACTCGAGTGGATTATTAGTAACGGAAAAAACCCGAAAAAACCGCAAAAAATCTGTGTTTTTTTCAAACTTATAACATTACCATCATTCAAGATTTGAAGCAGACTCCCCACGACATAGTGGTGATTGATATGTACTTCATGTGTGAAAAACTCCGGCACTGTTGGATTATTAGTTTTCGCATAATTGCAATTTGATTTTTTTAATGCACTTCATCACAGCAGACCTAAGAGTTGAAGTATCGTACTACTACTATTCTCGTTTTGCGTTAAAATGATGCGGAATACTTGCAAACATGACCGAAAACCGGCGAGTGCATGAAAGCGGCTCAGGAGTGGGGGTAGAGCAGCAGATTCATAACGGGCGCAGCGCGCTTGTATTAATATACATACGCTTCCCCGCGTCTGCTGCTCCACCCCCACTACTCAGCCGCTTTCACGCACTCGCCCATTTTAGATCATGTTTGCAAGTATTTTTCACCTGTTTTGCAGCAGTTCAACGCAAAATGAGAATAAACGTTTTGTAGTACTATACTTTTACTCTCGAAATGTCCTTGAAAAATTGGATTCGTACCACCTATGACGCATCCAGGTCTGCTGCAATAAAGTGCATTTAATTTAGATTGCAATTATCCCAAAACTAATGATCCGACAGCGCCTGAGTTTTTCACACATAAAGTACATATTGATCACTACCATATCGTGGAAAGTTTGCACTACAACTCAAAAAGTGGCGGAATTATGTTTTTTTTATAAAAGCTGGTTTTTCCGGTTTATCCGGTTTTTTCGGTAAAAATCCGTTCGAGTTGTGCTGGTACTCATTTTCTTTGCATTTAGATTTTTAACAATTCGTCCATTGAGAGTATCGATATTGCTTCATTAGTTTTCAAGTTATAAGTCAATAACGATAAAAAATAAAAACAAAAGTTTTGAAATGTTTATAACAAATTTAGCAATGACAGTTGGGAGTGGGAAACAGAACAGGATATAACTACGCACTGTCTTTCGTATGATGGCACAGTCGGTTCTCTGGTAGTATTTTTGTCACAGAATCAGTAGAGCAGAAAATCTCTATTGATTGGCCTACCTAGTATTTATGTTGAAAACGGAACCATTCTCAATTGAAAAATAAAAAATATGATCTTTCCGTCAATGGAAAAATCTACGATAAAAATTAAGAAATTTTTTTGGTGACATTTAACAGAAAACAACTACTTTCACGGTAAAGCCCCGCTGGATGTTGAACTATATCTGATAGATTCGTCTTTACCAATATTCTTATTTCAAAAACGCTAACTTCACAGCTAGTTAGTTAGATGGTCCTCAAAACGGCTGCAAAATCTCATAGTAATCCGACGTTTAGAAGTGAGTGAAAATTGAGTTGCAATATTTGATAACATACATAAATTCATATAATACATACACAGTTACAGGTCAAGTAGTGCGGCGCTACACCATGTCACGTGTGCCGTTATATGCACCCCAAGTTTCATTTCAGGGCTTCATTGAACACCCAAAGTGGTACAAAAAAATTTAATCACATGGTTCAGATCATTGTCGTTTGGTAGCCATATTGAAAAATGTCAACGAAACTGCTAGATTTTTCTTAAAGTATATCTCCGTAGCCGGTGGTCCGATTTTGATTTTTAAAAGCTCATTTCACACCAAAAAACTCCTATTCACACATTTTCTGTGTTTTTATTCACTCATACTCAATATGGCGAACGGGTATTAAGGGTTTTTTTGGGTCGCTGATTACGAATCTGTGATCATTTTCCAAAAACACAAGGTTTTCGATCTGATAAGCTGGTCGGCTTTGAAAAAAAACTCGCTTGATATCAACGAAAATTAGTGTAGAGGGATTTTTCGGGTCGCTGGATTACAAAATATTCTTTCAGCTCTTGGAATCCAATTTTTTTGTTGTATCTAAAATACGCCATTGCGTTGTGGGCTCAAATAATCAAAAGCCGGCCGAATATCGAAAAATGAAGCTTTTGGTTCAACATAAAATACTACAGAATCCCGTATTCTGCATTGGGCACGAAAATGGGCGTTATTATTGACTTTTGTATGTTGAGAAAACATTATTGAAACAAAATATCCAAGAGTTGGATACGAAACGGTACGGATGGATGCGACTTTGATTTGGATTTGAAAATCACAAATTTGTAATCATCGACCTGTGAAACCATTAGTCACTAATTTTCGTTAAGATCACGCGAGATTTTTTCAAGCTGAGCCAAATTAGATCATTCTTCTTGTATTTCCGGAAAATGAACGAATTCGCAATCAGCGACCCAAGAAACCCCCATATACTAATTATTGTTGAAATCAACGAACTTTTGTCAAAATCTGTTCGCCATACTGAGTCAGGCATTTTCTATTGTGGAAAAAAAACTAATTTAGTATTTCGTTGAGATAAGCTAGGTTTTTGAAAAGCTGTCTGCCATATTGGATCAGTCATCTTGTATTTTCGAAAAATGATAACAAATTCGTAATCAGCGACTCGAAAAATTTTCGAATACAAAGTGTTAAATCGATTGACCAATAGCTTGACTTTTGGACAGCGTTTTACGATTTGGGACCACTGTGCACTGTGCACTGATGCTATACTTCAGAAACTACGTGATTCAACAAAAAATGTGTGATTAAAAAATTTATTTGCTTTTGAAAAGATTGCAATGCAATATTTCATTGGTTCAAACATTATGATATAGGTATCGTATCAAGAAGAACGTCCTAAATCGCAGCTCATTGTGTCGAAACACGAATGAAAGGACTACTGAAAATTGTAATGAGAAATACAGAAATACAAATTAGCAACAAAAAAGCAGTAAATTTTTTTATTTGAAATGGTTCGAATGGTCGTGCCAGCTTGACGTTTCATGTTATTCAGACATGAATAATAAATAAAATGATAAAATGTTCCATTGAGAATACAGATCGTTCCTTTCTGAAGTACTGAGACTGTTTTTCCGATTAAAATATTATACTTTTTACAGTTGAAACAGTTCAGTCTATGTACCAAATTAGTGCAGTGAAAGGTTACCGTTTTGTCATTGAGTTTTGTGAATTTTTTATCTGATAAAAAAATCATTTTAGGACATATCGAATGAAACAGACTTAGATTTTCATCAATTCAAGAAACAGAAAAATTGAGTGTATGCTATAATCATATTATCAATACATATGAAGTATTTTAAGAAAAAACGCACCAAATATTGATTCATTTTATCAGCACTGTACAAATTGTTTAATTAATGTTTTTTTATTTCCAAATGGTATTTTTTTCAACTTTCCTTTTTATTTCGGGGATGTATGAAATCTACCTGAAATGAATCTACCCCTCAGAAAGAAACGATATGTATTTTTAATGAAATATTCATTTTGATAATTATCTATGCCTGAATAACTGAAAGAGATCTTTATTTGTATTGTTTTAGTATTCAATTTTCACAGCAATTGTTTTATTCAATGTCTTGATATATTTTTGTAATTCCCACTTGTTTATGTTAAAATATTCAAATATCACATGTACTTTGAATCCCTCGGTGAATTCGTTTTGTATTCTAGCTCTGAATGAGACGTCAAATAAACATCGAAACGTCGATAATTTTCTGAAATTCAGTCCAGTTTTTGTTTTCTGCGTTTCCGCTATCCTAATCTGAAATTCGAGAACTGGAAGGTCATTAATGCTACTTAATTCCTAATTGCAGCATATTCCCACAACATGATGTCTGCTTGGATACCAATTCATTCAAAAGAAATCTGTAAAATGCCTCACATATACGGTGACGCAATTACGGAAAGTATGGTGTGTGCCGGGTTCTTAGATGGAGGCGTAGATGCTTGTGAAGGAGACAGCGGTGGACCATTAGCCTGTTTGGATCAAGGTATAGTATTTTCTACTGATACGTGAAAAAAAATGTGCCGCTTGATGTTATCTTCGAATTCAAAAAGCGGATAAAATACTCATTTTAATTGGATGAATACACCGAAATACATCTATGAAATTACCCAAAAGGAAAGATAAGCAACGTATTTCTCTTATTTTTCTCATTCCCCAGGGTTTGGAAAAATGGACAAAATAATTAGATCCAATTCCCAATATCTATTCGATATTTTTTCAAAAGTAATGATAAATGAGCATGGTATCATAATCATGTCACTAAAGGAAATGTTTCTATATAATATCAATTGAAATGTTTCGGTGAAGAGCAAAAACTGGACCCGCCTTTCATAGGCTGCCCCCTTATTTATGTGTCTCAGTGAAAAAGCCCGTATGAAAATATTAAAAAAAAAAGAATGATAAAATAAGTATAGAACCATCCATCATTTCATATCAGATTTGAACTTATTCCTTATAATTGTAAAGCACAGTTTTATTCAAGGAGGTTGAATAAACAAAGAAAATGGGGATTTAGTTATGGACTTGGAGCATGGGGGGAGAGTTTAACGTGCAGCGCCGCAGTGGCGGAGTCGGACGAACTCGTCCGTATACTTTGATAGAACGGATGTATACAAAGTTCGAAAGATAAAAATTTTTGGTGGCAAACGTCAAAACGACGTTCGTGTTGTGATTCGGCGGGTAAATGCTTCGAATCAAAGAGAGACCCAGTATCGACCGTGCGCGTAGGTATAATAAATGAACGACAATGAACGATTCGGCCGCAACTAACCTCAAATCAAATGTTTGAATATCCACCGGCGAGCGTTTATGTATGAAAATACTGCGTAAACGTGTTTACAGTCAGCACGAGCCTTCGCTCTGCAAGTGCAGGAAGTTCTTGTAACATTTTTGTTACAATTAATCTACGAGAGTAAAAAAGGTCAATCGACAATTTTTCCAAGTTTTTCAATAAATATTTCTGATGAAGTTTTACATTGATATAAACAATTTTTTTATACCAATAATTATAGTCATCTGATATAGCATAGATGAAAGAAATGAAAAAAATGTATTCATGTAATACACATTCAAAATTATTTGTTTATCAAAATTCTGACGGTAAACGAAGAATATGGAACAAAAAATTTGAACATGTATGTATGTAGAAGACAAAACAATACTTTCAAAGTATTTATTTATATTTCTTCAATATTTCTTCGATATTTTTTCAATTATTCGATGTACTGCATGTGAGTTTTCATTAAATGTTATCAATTATTTGTGGAAGTATGTATTCACCTCTAATTCAACAGAGAACTAATTTGTTGTGGGTGTTACTTGGTGAATCACTTTCCATGTATGGTGGAATGATCTTTTTTTTACTCACTCCACCTGACACACGAACGCACTTATGCTGGTCCTTTTTTTCAAAAACTGATTCTATAAAAAACAATATGGCTTGTGGTGGTTGAAAACCCGATTGTACGCACTTGCTCCATCACGAATTCAAGACACTTCTCAACTTGACAATAAATTGAATATAAACACTACGATGACAAGCGAATCACATGTTCGCAATGCGCGTGTTCAGCCCTTCAATGCAGCCTTATGCGGACTTGTCCCAATCTGCTTTTTATTCATAACTATTCATTTCCCGAAACTAGGGCTCAATTTAATCAGAATCGCAACGCAACCGAAGTTTCCACGTTTGTAACGAAAAAATGTAAACTGTAAAACTTCAAAAAAACTCTATTCATTAAAGTGGCAAATGCTGGTAAATAGCACTATACGGACTGATTCGCCCGATTCTGCAACTGTGGCGCCACTTACGAAGGTGTTCCAATTATATAGAGTGAAATTTTTAAAAAGTCGCTATTATAAAAAAAAACATGAAAAACTATGAATGTTTATGTCACATATTAGTCGAAATGAACTCATCATCTTTCTCTTCTTGATCTCCAAGAAGACCTAGTGGTATCTCAATCAAGGAAGCGAATTTGTTGATTTTCCTGGGAGATAGAATTACAGCTGCTTTTCATCATTAGCGATGTGTGCTCGTCTATCCTGGTTCGTTATTTCTACACGAGCATACCAAAATCTCCTTGTTTTTCTTCCCCATCACTTTTCATGTTGCTCTTATGTGAAAGAGTTCATTGAAGTTTTCATCTTTGCTTTGTTTTATTTGTGTCCGCTCGGGTTTTGAAACCTTAGTTTGGCACTGATCAACACACGATATACATATTCGCACTCCATTATTAATGTAAATGGAGCTATAATTCCAGATTAAAGTAAACTGATATTCCTGAGGCTTTGTTCACTTGTGATTTGATGTCCTCTATTGGGCTGTTACTATTTACTTTCTCATGTGTCTAGTGTTATGATATCAAAATTCACTGGTTGTCTTCCAAGTTGATAGTCTTTTTGGTAGACACAAACTAACTGAAGAGTGGCGGTCTAGTTCAAGATTATAGGGGACGATATATTTTTTTTTGATACATGTTACAAGTACAATATGTGTGACGAAGATTGAACTGTAATGGAATTCCACTCAATAATGATATATTTTGAGTTTCAAGGTCTAATAACGACAATTTCAGCTGGACTGAAAAAGTTAACTTTTCCGAAAACTCATGTAGAGAAATGGTTTCTTTGAAAATATGAATACATCTATTAATTTTTTTCAGGTTTCTTCACTTTATATGGATTGACTTCTTGGGGACAACACTGCGGGCATGCCAACAAACCGGGAGTTTATGTCAAAGTGGCTAACTATAGGCAATGGATAGGAGACATTATTGATAGACATTCGCAATGATCATTGGGTAATGGTCTCAATATTTTATTCTGGATCATTGATTGTTCCATATTGTATTAGATGAGAATAAAGTAAAATAATTGATTATATCTTTATTCATTTATTTGTATTTGATGGAACTATTTTTTGCATAAACCTCTGACCTTATCCGTTGCATTGTTGCGAGAACATGAAAGAATATCAATAAATGTTCATACCATATCATGCTACTACCTTGCTGCACTACTGCCAACAGCTGATAGAACACCAAAAAAATATCCAATGGAGGAATTATGGAAAGTCGATATTAGGAGAAAAGAAAAAGATCATATATAATTCTACTACAAACTTTGGGTACCATCAAAATAGTTGAAACTCGCATCGATCATATGTTACTTAACCTTGATCGCCCACTGTCAATCTGCCGCAATGCTCGGTCTGTAAGTGACACATACCTAGTTCGTTTCTTGATTCAACTGAGCAACTGAGCCAGGGTGTGACTTTGTTATAATAACATTATTTAGGTTATTTCTCCTTTCGATTTATGGATTATACTTCGTGTTGAATGATTTCTTCAACGACAACTCCCTTTTATTCACCTACTGCACTCGTGATGTAAGAACTTCATTAGTTATTAATCATTTGATCATTCAATTGCCTTTCATGACTGAGGAAGGCGAGACAGTCGTAAATTCCAGGTTTTTAGGTATTTTGTTTTCATTCTCGGTCAAAAACAGACGTTTCTGTGGAGGCACAATTTCGAAGACAACAACGTTTATCAATAATGATTTACGCTCATAGATAAAATATATACTCATCTTCAGCCACTTCACACAACGAAATTATAATAAACATGAATATCGTAATAGTTGATATGTCAACGAATCACTGGTCTCTTTAGTTAATGAATTTCTAAGAACAAAAATATAGTCAGGAAATTTAACTCTACTATTTATCGCCGAGCGGTTGCGAAACCAAATTCCTTTCGAAAGAGATGTGCTTATTGAAATCATGATGTATGTGCAAATTATAGAATAACATCAGATTTCCAATTGTATGTAACTACGACAAAGATATTTTGTGGATGAATATTGCATTACTAAGTTTGTGGAACTGAAAAGAAAAACGTCATGAAATTAAGGATTCATTGAACCATTGGGAAGCTGAAACATAAGAACCAGTACAAAACAGGTGGAAAAAGCAGAATGATCTCTCCAAAAGGTATGGTGCGTTTTGGTTTGGTTAGATTGAAAAATATCAATACCTACATCAAAATAAAGCGAACTATAGAGACCCTGGAACTCAAGTGGAGAATCACTCACTGATGTTATTTGGGCTAGTTTTGAACAGTGTTGAGAATCTCAATACATACATTAATATAAAGCAAACTATCAATCATAGGACTCCAAAAGGGTAAGTAAGTTCTGGCTAGGTAAGGTTGATGTTGGAGAATACTACCAGAGATATCGAAACAAAGCAAACGAACAAATCATATAACCCAACTCACCAAGAAGTTCAGTTGATTTTCGTTAGGTGAGGTTGATATTGAAGTACTACTATCAGCGATATGAAAACAAAATAGAACTCCACTTCTCGTGATGGTATTCATTATGGTGAGGTGAGTGCATTATTTATCTACCCCTATATTAGTCATGTCTGCTCATGTGTGGTCATGTCTGGTCATATCTGGCCATGTCTGGTCAAGTGTGTGGAAGAGCTCACTTCCAGACCATCTTGTTATTTGATGGAAAAATGTATTGGAGTCATCAGAAGATGCAATCGAAAAATAATTCCCGAACATCATAGCCGCGTGACCAGAAGTACCCAGATGAATCCTCGTAAAGAATATCATGGGATTTTGCTCCAGAACTCTCATAGTCATACTACATATGTGAAAAAAAAACACCGAAATACCACTTGATGTTATCTACGAATTCGAAGAGAGAATAACATAATCATTTGAATTGGATGAATATCCCGAGTAGTGCAGCTATGTATGTCTGGGCACAGAGCCGCACAGTTTCGCCGCTAGATGGCGTCACCAAGCATGTTGCTCATAGCGCTAGATGATGGAGACGCGTAAGTGTACGAGGGTCTACGTTGGGTTAGCTCATGATTTTGGAAATATGAACTTATCCACAATATTCCGATACACGAGGGTCTAACCTACCGTGAAATATACGAGGGTCCAACCTTACCTAACCTAACCTATGAACCATTAGCTTTTGAATTTGGCGCCTAACCTCACTTGTCATTGGAAAAAAACTGGTGTCATTGGAAAAAAAACAAGGACACCTGTCATTGGAGAGAAAAAAATACGGTCGTCTGTCAATGGAGACAAAAAACCTGGTCGTCTGTCATTGGAGAGAAAAAACATGGCCGCTTGGCATTAGAGAGGAAAAACCATAGTCGTCTGTCATAGGAAAGAAAAAACATGGCAGCCTGTCACTAGAGAGAAAAAAACATGGCTGCCGCAAGGAGAAGAAAACATGGTCGTCTGTCAGTGGAGAGGAAAAAACATGGCCGCCTGTCATAAGAGAGAAAAAACATGACTGCCACTGAGAGAAAAAAAAACATGGTCGTCTGTCATTGGAGAGAACAAACATGGTTGCCTCTCATTGGATAAAAACATGGTCGCCTGTCATTGGAAAAAAAACATGGTCGACGCTTATAGAAATTTACAGAATGGCTCAAATTATGGCAAAATTTACGAATTCACTTAAATTTTGTATACAGAGTGAACCAAAGAAGTCAATGTCTCCGATTCGGCCAATTTTCAACTAGCTATTGTGAATCGATGTACTCGAGAAATTTTGGCACTTTAAAAACTATTTTAAAAATAAAAATTCTGATTTGAATCCCAGCATACCGAGTGAGGTATCAAATTGAAGGAAAGCAACCATAGATTATAAATGCATCACTTTATACCCTCCAACTTTATACAGGGTGGATCAAAAAAGTCAATGACTACGATTCGGCTAATTTTCAACGAGCCAATGTGAGTCGATGTTCTCGAGCCAATGTGGCACTTGACAAGTTTAAAAAAAAAATTGATTTGATCCCCAGCATATGAGTGAGGTATCAAATTGAAGGAGAGCACACATATATTGTGAATGCATCACTTTCCACCCTCCAACTTCATCGTAGAACAATAAGTCACTATTTGAATGCTTCAAATTACATGAAATAATAAAAGCAATGCTCAATTCGTATTGGCCGCATCGAGCAGAGTCCAAATCCGTCAAAAAACAGAGTAATGTCGAAATCCTGGCTCGAACCCGGGACCGCCAGATCTTCACTTATTATCAGAAAGTACAGAAACCTTATTATTCATAACAGCTTTATCAGCAGAAAACTCCGGGTCAATGTCCTGATAATGAGGTCAAACTCACAGAAAACCAATAACAATGATCGGAAATTGATATGCATTATTTGAATTATTACAGAACTGCATTCTTGCATATTCATGAGGTGTGTTTATTCCTAACAAGTGCATCAGTGAAAACTCGGGTTCAATGTCCTGATGATAAGGTGAAACTCAGCAGAAAGCCAATAACAATGGCCGGAAATTAATATCCATTATTAGAGTTATTACAGAATTGCATTTTCGCATATTCATGAAGTATATTTATTCATAAATGCTTTGTCAACGTAAACTTGGGGTCCTGATAATGAGGTCAAACTCAGCAGAAAGTCAATGTGTCCTATACGGCTAATTTCCAACGAGCTAATGTGAATCGATGTACTCGAGCCATTTTGGCACTTGAAAACCGATTTAAAAAATGAAAATTTGATTTGATCCCCAGCGTTCCGAACGAGGTATCGAATTGAAGAAGAGCACCCATAGATTGTAAATTCATCACTATCCACCTTCCAACTTTATCGTAGAACAATAATTCGCCATTTGAATGCTTTAAATTACATGAAATAACAAAACCAATGCTTGAATCGTATCGGCCGCCTCGAGCAGCGTCCAAATACGTCAAAAAACAAAGAAATGTCAAAACCCAGACTAGAGCTCGGGACCGCCAGATCTTCACTCTGCTAAGGAAAAATTTTGGTGTCAGTGGATTCGTCTCGATGTCAAGACGCAAAATTAAGTATTTTTCGATGTCAAAAGGGCACTAGTAGCTGACTTCGTTATTATTGGGAGCACAGATTTGCGCGGGTACTCTAACAAGACAACTTTCTATGGAGAACGTGAATGTGGAAAGTCTGCATGCATATCATGCTCGGTTCATCATGAACAAAGAAATGTCGAAATCCAGGCTCGAACCAAGGACCGCCAGATCTGCAGTCTATCGCTACCCCCTCCAAGCTATTTGTAAAAATTGAACAATGATGCTGAAAACGATCATTTTTGCAATGTCGGCTGAATAGTACAGACGTAGAGTTGCAGAATTGGGTAGACGTGTTCGAGAACTAGAAAACGTAGTGAAACAGTTTGGCAAGTTGAGTGTGGAGGGCTTGGGAGAACGTAATATACCTCCAATAACATATTTATTGCTACGCATTCAGCCCTCAACACCCTTCAATGATCCTTCTGAAGTCTCTGCTGCTGCTTTCGACAATCCTCAATGATACGCTATATATCAATACGCCCCATGGAGTTCAACACATGGCAGTTTGTTTCGACGACACCAAAGGATCAAACACAAGTGCAATAGATCAGATTGGAGAAGGATGTGCTTGACAAAAGTAAACGTCAGTATGTTGGATGTCTTTTCCACATCGCTGCCAGAAGAAACACGCAATTACAAACTCAAGATCCTTTTTCAAGATTAAACCGAACAAGATGCAGATGAATGGGAGCAGCCTATCAAACACCAGATAAATTATTCCAAGTCCGCAAGAAGATTCTCCTCAAAATTATCATCATCCCGTTCACAATATTGTCATTTATCATCATAAATGTATTGAAAATGTTTGTGAAGGCTGTAAAAATCCATTTTTCCAAGCTGAATAAAATCCTAATGTATATTCACGAATTTCAGTTGATTAGTATTTCAAAATAATTCTCCAGATGTTATCGTTCGTGACCACTGCCACTTCACGGGGCAATTCAGAGGTTCTGCGCATCAAGCGACCACTTGTTAACAAAAATTTAATTATGAACAGCCAAAGATAACCCATAGAAAATCAATGCATGATAATTACGAGAAAACAATATAACTTTCACTGGAGAACGCGAATTTGAAAGAATAATCATGCAATAACATGTCATATCAAAATTGAGGAATAATGTTATGAAATATACAGAACGGACCATCAAGAGAAAAATCAAATGTGAGTTGGGAAATGAACAAACCGACATCGATCAGGATTAAGGAAAAGCACATACAGAACTATCCGTCAAAAAAAAATTAAAAAATCAACGGTGTAGTGTCAAAGCAGCGTTGATTCAACAAACGGACGGAAATAAAATATAGAATTTCCCAATCACAATCACAATGAACTAGCAGCGAATATATACAAGCACCTCAACTACAGTAGAAAAACATAGCTATTTGAAGAAAAAAATACATCCAATATCTACACAACTTTGAATTTAGTTTTTGGAAAAGTATCGTCAACCGAAAAAACAGAGGATGGAGCGTCATTTTGGACGTTTTAAATACATACAAAAATTCAGACCCAATTTATTCTCATAAATATACATTCCAAAACATATTGATAACAAATACAGATGTGGATAGTCTTGAAACAACCGTTCCGACCTTCATTAGGTTATCATCAGGTTCTCAACGTATCGAATCATCATCAGGTTCTCAATATTTCGAACCATCTTCATTTTGTTTACATTACATCATTTTAATGTTTCAACGTTTTCAAAAATGAGTTCAACTTTTTTCAAGAAAAGACAATTTTTCAATACATTTTATTCAGGTAACTCAACATATATCCATTCACAAAAAATATATACATTGTGAAGACTACCAGAACGATTCTTCTGATGGTGATTCATACAGGCTGCTCTGTCTGAGTTGTCGAATGTAGGAACCATCCACACTGAGTCATCCATTTCCCCCAAATTTATTACTTGTGCAACAATATTCAATGGTTGGAGTTTCTGGTCCAAAATTATATTTCTCCTGATATCCTCAGACATGAATTATATTATTATCATGCAGGTTCTGTTTGAGAATCGAATCCAGTAAATTATATTCAACAAAACCTGGAAAATATCGTGATCGTTTTTCCAATTAGACGGCATTTCGCCCATCATCTTTAATCAGCAAGGCATTTGTTTGGTAATAGTAGTTGCACTGATCTCCGGTTCTGATGGCAACCTCCTTTGGTTGGAAGAGTCCATCAACGATGAACGCTTCCCATTGACAGTAAAATGAATGAGGGTGAATGAGGTTATATATGATAGATAGATAGATCTTTATTTAACTACGTTATGTTAAGAAACATTTGTAGCAAGTCAGGTAGCAAGTAAATAAATACAGAAAATATCAATGTACAAATTCACAATTGAAATACAATAACAATAAAAATAAAATGATGCGTGTACACATATGTAGACAGTACGATATACCATACACATAGTATGGTGTTAGATAGTTGGATCAAATCGCATCCTGGGTGGGCCAGCCATGTACTCAGCTATAGTGTAGTAACACTTTTTCTGCAGTATCACTTTGATAGAGTTTTTGAACGTAGCTTGGTTTTTGTTTTTTAGTGTGGAGGAATTATATTGTAGAGATGAACATTTATTGAGTTTTTGAGAAACTTATTGTATTTAAATCTTTGAGACCTGATCAGATTCGCGTTGCGTGTATTATAGTCATGGTAATTTGAGTTAGACAGGAGTTTTTATTTATTTTCATGAATCTCGAGCAGAGTCTGATAAATAAACAGAGTTTGTAGATGCATAATACTGAGAATTCTAATGGATTGCTATTGAATTCTAAACACTTTTTCAGAGTGAGAGGAATTTCCCCAAAGGGTCAATCCATAGTTGATATATGATTGGATAAGAGCAAAGTACGCAGAGAGAAGGGTATTTTTATCAACAAACGATTTCAGTTTTCTCAGAAGAAAATTGTGAGTACTCAATTTGGAACAGGTATTTTCGATGTGTGGTTCCCAGCATAAACTATCGTCAATAGTGAATCCTAAAAGTTTAGCATGGTCACCTACTGTTACTTTATTGCTTGTCGAAAAAAACATATGTCTTGTCTTATCTTTGTTCAATTTTAATAAGTTGTGGGTAAACCATTCTTGGGCGAGGTTTTCAGCTGATTTCATCGAATTTAATAGCGACTCATAACTGTTTTCAGAGCTTATAAGAGAGCTATCATCAGCAAAAATGGGGCAACATATGACAAAAAAAACATATGACGAAAAAAACATTGGTATAAATTATGAATAGAAGTGGCCCTAGAACCGAGCCTTGGGGTACGCCTGTTTTAACCAGATTGAGCTGGGAGGTTGTTTCATTGATAGTAACACATTGACCCCTATTCTGGAGATAAGACTCAATTAGTTTTGAAGATACTCCTCGTACTCCATATTGAGAGAGCTAATTCACCAGGATATTGTGAGAGACACAGTCAAAAGCCTTGCTCGGGTCACATAATGTTACACCTGTTAGTTTACTCTGTTCAAAGCCCTCGACTATCTCTCTCACAACCCTTGCTATTGCATGAGTGGTAGATCGTTGGTGACGGAATCCAAATTGATTATTGCTTAATGGTTTCTCAAAATATTTGTTCAACCTTGGCTTTAATATGATTTCAAAGATCTTACCAATGTAGGGTACAGTAGAAATTGGCCTATAGTTCTCAGGGTTTTCTCTATCGCACTTTCTAAAAATAGGTATAACTTTGGTGAGTTTCAGCTCGTCAGGAAAAATACCATCTACAATACATGTATTGAATAAATCAGTGAGAGGATCAATTAGTGAAAAGTAATTTTCTCTGATTATTTTGCTGTTGAGTTCATACATGTCAAAGCAGTAGGTATTCTTCAACCGGTGAATAGCACTTTCTACCTCATGAGGGAATATAGGTTCTAAGAAGAATGAGCCTGGCACTTTGGGCTTCAACGAATCAGGAATTGATCCATCATAATAGTAATTATCATCATCTAAAGGCAACTATCTAATAATTATATCAGCGACCTGCGAGAAGAAGTTGTTGAGATGATCGGCTGATAAACTTTCAGATACGTTTTTGCTGAAGTGTTTGTTTCTTTCAAAATTTATAAGTTTCCAGCTGTCCCTTGTTTTATTAGCAGAATTAGACATTCACAAAAAATAACTTCATTTAAATCATGGATTTTTCAATTCACAGAAAAATCTTTCTATCAATATCCAATTGAGAATGTTTCCATTTTCAATATTCAAGAAATTATTGAAATATTTTTTCTTTGTAGTTTCAATTGCATGTTGGTATTCTCTGGTCATTATTTGTTTGTGAGTATCATTAAAAGTTGTATTATTTGTGGAGTCACGAATGATTTAGATAGTTTGCAGTGTGTTTCTCATTTCCCTAGGATCGTCGTTAAACCATTTTATGTGGTTTCCTTTTTTGCCATACGTTTAAGATGCGGGAAAATGGGACACGGAAAGCTCTTTGCATATATACGGTATAAATTAAGCTTTGTCAGAGGCCGTTCTACAACTGTAGAATGGGTCCCAACTTGTGTTTTGTAAGGCATTTTTAAAGTTTCTCAAGCCAGCAGTGATTTTTTTTCTGAGGTTTTGTTTGGGAGAAACAAAAGAAACGTTTTCAATGGTGATATATTGGCCATAGTGGTCAGAGAGGCAAGAATCAATGATGCCACTCTCGTATGTTTCACTCTCACTCACTCTCATATATTGGCCATAGTGGTCAGAGAGGCAAGAATCAATAATGCTCAAGATTCGTGAGGATGTTGTCTATACAAGATTAGGAGCCATTATCAACCCTGGTGTATTGAGACATGAATGCATCTTGACCGGAGGAGTTTGTTAAACAGATGAGATTCGACAAATTTAACGACGATTTGAGAAAGTCAATGTTGAAATCTCCTTATAAAATAACTTTTCCAAATCTTCTGCAGATATTGCTCAGAATTTGCTCTATATAAGAAAAGAAATCGATGCAGTCCGAAACGCAAGAGGATCTGTATAGAGTGAGGACAGCAATATGCAGAGGAAGTAACTCAATGCCACATATTTCTATGTTTCTTTCTTTACAAAAATCTGATATTGATGAGGGTCTACATTTGACTTTTTTTGTTGCAAAAATGGCAACTCCACCATGGATGTGATTCATCCTACAATAATGCGCTACCAACTCGTAGTTTGGTAAGGTACAGAGTTTTAAACTACAATCATCTAATCAATGTTCTGGAATACATAATATGTCAAAAGAATGATTTTCAAGAAACAACGAGAATCTGTCAATTTTGTTTGATAGTTTAGGTATATTCAAATGGAATAGAGTTAGATTTTCTCTTCCTGGATCGGAGACTTTTTCTAGACTAGGTATCGGAGGTCCTCTTTTTTTTTCCAAAGAAAGCGATTTACATGAGCTCCAATAGGCTATACAGATTCATCACATGCTTTCTCTAGATCAGACTGGTCAATATCAACTTTGAAGGACGAGTAGACATCTGGACGCATTGATCGAATTTTTTCCACTTTGGCTTCAGGAAAAGTGCCTCTGATATTCTCGAGTAGGCTTTCGGAAGTCGCAGAAGGTTTCAGCTTATATACATGGAGTGAACAGGATTTTTCGATGGCTTTCGTTTTTCCAATAATCGGCTTGTTCCTTCCGGATATATCATGGATTTTTGGAGTTTTGTTCCATAATCCAGCGTTCAAGTTTCGTTACATTTTGCAGCTATTACAGTTTCGTTTATAGCTGCGGATAAAGTTTTCTGCTGTACATTTAGGTTCGTAGAATTATCATTGTTTACGTCAACATCTTCAACTATTCTAACCTTCAATGTGTCTTGGGTGTTCCTATCAGCTAATTGGTTGCGCTTCTTCTTCTTCTTGAAGCCACTACTATCGACCGTATTCCATTCATTTTCTCCGTGGTTTGAAGTAGTTCTTTCGATGTTGCCATTTTCAATAGGAATCTTCATGTTCATCGAGGGTTTGGCCTCTGGCGAGGTGGTGGTCGTTAGAGGAGAACTTTCGCGTTTCTGTTCCAGTACTCCTATTTTGATGCACATGAGTTCAATCCCCTCAGTCATTTGTTCAATAATTTGTTTGAGTAGGAGATTTTCCTTCAGTAGAACTAGCATTCAAACTGTCGTCATTTGTACAGCCTCTCCCAATAATTGTCTCTACCGACGAAGAGGAGTGATTCAGCTCATTTTTTGTTTTTGCCATCATGTACAAACTAATATATTAGCTTTTCCATCACTGTCGATGCGATTTCCACATTTCACATGTCACGGTACCGAACAATTTTCACAGGCACTACTAATTTTCAATTTTTCGAAGCATTTACTACAATTTATTGGCATTTCTTCAAGAGAGCTAGTCACTGAATTTGTTTTTGCTTGTGCCATGTTGCCATATATGAAATGGTAGAAGAAGTAAATGAGGATATATATGGTGAACGATGGTAAATGGGGGTATATGGTGGGAGACGGATGTATCTCGTTCGTTCGATACCAGCGACCTGGCCTGACCTAACCTCAACAGTGATTCGTCTTGCGTCTTTGGTGTCTAATAGGGGTCGGGTGGGCATCAGTAAGGATTTTCCGCAACGGGTGTTCGGCAACAGGGTGTTCCGCAACGGGTGTTCACTAACGGGTGCTCATGGTTGTGTGTGGCGTGTTATGCCGTATTCGGCGCGTTAGTACAACTTATCAAAATGAGTTCTATGGTGCAGTATGGCGCAGTCTCTGACGAATTTACGTAAAGTTGATAGGATCTTAAAGATATATGAGTAAATGAGGGGTAAATGTGAGTGAATGAGGATATATGGGGGTGAATGAGGGTGAATGAGGATATATATGGAGGTAAATATGACAATAAATGATGGTAAATGGGGGTATATATGACGATGAATGAGGGTAAATGGAGGTATATATAACGATAAATTTGGGGTAAATGAAGTGGCCCCTCCAGTTATGGAGGCCATCTGAACGGAATCAAATATTATATAAGCTCGCAACCTATAGTCATTGAAAATAATATGTTGAAATTGGGTCGGGAGACTTTTGAATTGACCGAAGGCTTGAAGGAACTTCTGGCCAAAAATATGCCTGTAAATTTCACCGATCAAGACAATATAAACTATAAAACGATTCTGATGCTCACCGATGCACACAAAAAATCCAACGGAAAAATTAATATTAATAGGTGATGGAAATACATAAACATAATTTCCAAATTGTTCCCACGGAAGAGGGAATGGAGTGCAAAGAAAAATAGAGGTCTGAAAAGGACAACCCCTCCAAGGGAATATGGATGATGAACAGTGTGTGGTTTCTGATCAGAATATGGAGATTGTTCAACAAGAAAAAACGTTACCCATGAAAAACTAGGACTATTTTAGCGAAGCGCCCAAACTGGGGAAAAAAACATGGTGCATTATTGCCACACTCCTTCCGGGCCATAATCTCGGGCCCGAGCGGATGTAGCAAGACAATTATAACGTTATCATTAGTGTTCAGTGCAAATGGTGCAGAACTTGACAACGTTTACGTTTACTCAAAGTCGTTGTATCAAATGGTAATGGATAATGTCAAAGAAATCGGTTATTTCCTGTTCAGACAAAACGAGGAAATTATGAGCCCCCACGAAACTAAACCTGATTCGATATTCATATTCGAGTACGTGGTTGTGATGGTCAGCAGAAAATTTGAGAATATTTTTCAATGTGCACGCACAAGGACATCGACACCATGTATCTAGGTCAAACTCACTCGAAAATACACAAACAACTGATTCGAGACAATTGCAATTCGATTGTGTTGTTCAAGCAGGATGGAATCAACATGAAACACGTATTCGATGAACATGTGTCACCCGACATGTCATTCGAACAGTTCAAACGTTGAATGTTGGCGAAAAAAATATGGAACAGTCGTAATTGTCAAAAATTTCGATTTGAATGCCGGTAGATATCGACACGGGTTCGATAAATATATATGTGTACGTAAAGATTAACGTCAGTAGTGAGCGCTCAGCTGTTTATTTGACTGTCAATGGGTAGCGTTCATGGTTGATGGACCCTTCCAACCAAAGGAGATTGCCATCAGAACAGGAGATCGGTGCAACAATATTTTACTATTACCAAATGAATGCCTTGCTGAGTTGAGATGATGGGCGAAATGCCGTCTAATTGAGAAAACGTTCATTGATCACAATATTCTTCAGGTTTTGTTGAATATCATTCACTGGATTCGATTCTCAAACAGAACCTGCATGCTATTAATATAATTTATGTTTGAGGACTTCAGGAGAAATATAATTTTGGACCAGAAACTCCAACAATTGAATATTGTTACATAAGTATTAAATTTGGAGGAAATGGATGACTCAGTGTGGATGGTTCCTACATTCGACAACACAGACAGAGCATCCTGTATAAATCACCATCAAAAGGGTCGTTCTTGTAGTCTTCAGTTAACAATACTTTCCAGAAAACTAAGTTTTAAGAATATTGGAGTGAAAATTATATTCATGGGGTGTCCATTTGGGACATTATGTTTGTCTACAAATCATGTATTTGAAAAAAATGCTAGCTATATTTTTCTACTGTGTTTGAGGTGCTTGTATATATTCGCTGCTAGGTTATTGTGACTGCGATTGGGATATTCTGTATTTTATTTCCGCCCGTTTGTTGAATTAACGCTGCTTTTGCACTACACCGTTGAGTTTTTCATTGTTCTTTTGACGGGGCGTTCTGTATGTGCTTATCCTTAATCATGATCGATGTCGGTCTGTCCATTTCCCAATTCACGTTTAATTTTTCTATTGATGGTCCGTTCTGTATATTTCATGACATTATTTGTCAATTTTGATATGACATGTTATTGCATGATTATTTTTTCAAATTCACGTTCTCCAGTAGAAGTTATGTTGTTTTCTCGTAATTATCATTCTTTGATTCTCTTTGGGTTATCATTGGCTGTACAATTCAATTTTTGTATACAAATGACAGCTTGATGTGCAAAACTCTTAAATTGCCTCGTGAAGTGGCAGTGGTCACGATTACATCTGGAGCATGATTATGAAATACTAATCAAATGAAATTCGTGAATATATATTAGGATTTTATTCAACTTTGGAAAAATGGATTTTTACAGCCTTCACAAACATGCAGAAATAGGTTGATGGGGGACCTGCTGAACTAAGTTGATGCGAGATGAGGCTGCTGAATTGGGGTGCTGTGTTGAGGTGGTCTGCTGCTCAAGGACTGTTACGATGTTGAGGATGGCTTACAAACTGCTGATTATCTGGAATAGAAACGCCTTTTATAATTTCACTTTGGAAAAAAACCGACTGGACGATAAAACACTGGAGAATGAAAATAAAATGAACTTATTTTTTTTATGGATGAAACTGACACTCTATGAAAAAATATTTGAAGAAGAGATGATGAATAACTCAAACACTGGTATTCGAAGAGGAGTTGATGCGTAACTAGAGCACTGGTAGTCAGTCGAAGAGCAGATGATTAATTGACGCCTATTCCAACAACTCACTTGTTATTCAGAACGTTTTTACCCCTTTCTCCAGCTATCGAGCATACGTGGTCTGGCCGCGTTATCATTGCAACACACTATGAATATGCAAGAATGCAATAATTCTGATAATGGATATTAATTTCCGGTCATTGTTATTGGATTTCTGCTGAGTTTGACTTCATTATCAGGAAATTGGCCCCGAATTTTCGCTGACAAAGTTAAAAGGGTTAATTTCCAATTTTTTTACAATGAACACACTCCATGAATATCCGGAATAATTATTGATATTTTTGATAAGTTCTAATTACTAATCGAATGAAATTCGTGAATATATATCAGGATTTTATTCAGTTCGGAAAAAATTGGATTCTTACAGCATTTACGAACATTTTTCAATACAATAATGATGAAAAATGACAATATTATGCACGAGATGATGATAATTTCGAGGATAATTTTCTTCACTAGTCTGCTTGCGGACTTGGGATGATTCTGGTGATTGACAGGCTGCACCAATTCATCTGCATTTCGTTTGGTTTGATCTTGAAAAATTATCTTGGGTTTGTAATTGCGTGTTTCTTCCGGCAGCGATGTGGAAAATATATCCATTATACCGTCGTTCACTTTTGTCAAGCCCATCATTCTCCAATCTGATCTATTGCACTCGTGTTCGAGTCCTGGTGTCGTCGAAACAAACTGCTATGTGTTGAACTCCATGAGGCGTATTGATATACAGTATCGAAAACAATTTATCTGGGGTAAAGACAGAAATCTACACGAGCAACAAAGAACGCAATGATATGATAATACCACATAAACAAGATAGACGCACTGCTGTGCGCCCCTCCTGTTACCCCACCCGACGCATTAACTGACACAGCGCACAGCTACTTGACTCATTTTTGCCGAGCCGTGGTTGCGAAAATAAAAGACAGTTACAATTATTACCTCTTGAAACATGCCGCCTATTCGCACAACCGCAGAGAAAGTACAGATCGTTAAGTGGTACTTCGGGGGTAATTCTGTACAAGATACCACAAATCTATTCATAGTGGCTTCTGCAGATAGACCTGTACCTACGGAAGCGACTGCCCTTTTAATTATTGATAAATTTCAGAATTTTGGGTGTGTGGCAGAAATAATTGTTTTTCTGCTAGAAATAAGTTTTTTGTTTTTATTGTCTTAAAGAAATATCGTTTGCTTTTGTTTATGTTTAAGAATTTTCTTTCGTTTTCGCGGCCACCACGGCACCAAAGATGATTTGATCTACCTGTCGTCCGACAGATTAAATTGAATCAATGATTCAGTTTGATTTGTTGAAATTATCTAAGGTGGAATTATCGTCAATAATTCTTCTTCATTGCAGCGCACACATTCTCCCGACTGCTGCTGGTATGATACTGACGTCCTCAGCTGACCGCCCTCGACTCTCCCTTCTCTGTGTCGTGACGTCGATATCCCTTCCTCGAGCGAGTCGAGGAGAAATTGTAATGCTCTCTCTTTACGCTCTCATGAAACCATCATACCCAAGATAAATACTTTCCGATACTGTATAGCGTATTATTGGGGATTGCCGAAAGCAGCAGTAGAGACTTCAGAAGGACCATTGAAGGATGTTGAGGGTTGAATGCGTCGCAATGAGTACCTATGTTGTTGGGGGTATATAACGTTCTCTCAAGCCCTCCACACTCAACTTGCCAAACTGTTTCACTACGTTTTGTTTTTCTACGTGAAATTCGATATCTTTGGGAAGTTTTCGAACACGTCTACCCAAATCTGCAACTCTACGTCTGTACTCTTTAGCAGGCATTCCGAAAATGATTATTTTTCGCATCATTGTTCCATTATTCCAAATAGCTTGGAGGGGAGAGCGATCGACTGAAGATCTGGCGGTCCTTGGTTCGAGCCTGGGTTCCGACACTCCTTTGTTTTCTGATGAACCGAGCATAATATGCATGCAGACATTTCATATTCACGTTCTCCAGTAGAAGTTGTCTTGTTAGAGTATCCGCACGAAGCTGTGCTCTCAATAATAACGGAGTAAGCTACTAGTGCCCTTTTGACATAGGAAAATACCTAATTATGCGACATTACATCGAGACGAATCCACTGACACCAAAATTTTTCCTTATCATAGTGAAGATTTGGCGGTCGCGGGTTCTAGTCTGGGTTTCAACATTTCTTTGTTTTTTGATGAATTTGGACGCTGATCGATGCGGCCGATACGATTCAAGCATTGGTTTTGTTATTCCATGTATTTTGAAGCATTCAAATAGCGATTTATTGTTCTACGAAAAAGTTGGGGGTGAGAAAGTGATGAATTTACAATCTATGGGTGCTCTCCTTCAATTTGATACCTCACTTGGTATGCTGAGGTTCAAATCAAATTTTTAATTTTTCAAATCGGTTTTCAAGTGTCAAAATGGCTCGAGTACATCGATTAGCTCGTTGAAAATGAGCTACATTGGAGACATTGACTTTCTGCTGAGTTCGAACTCATTATCAGGATATTGACCCCGAGTTTAAGCAGGCAAAGCATTTATGAATAAACACACTTCATGAATATGCAAGAATGCAATTTTGTAATAATTCTAACAATGGATATTGATTTCCAGCCATTGTTATTGGCTTTCTGCTGAGTTCTACTTCATTATCAGGACATTGACCACGAGTTTTCGCTGATGCAGTTGTTATGAATAAACACACTTCATGAATATGCAAGAATGCAATTCTGTAATAATTCTAATAATGGATATTTATTTCCGATCATTGTTATGGGTTTTCTGCTGAGTTTGACTATCAGGACGTTGACCCGGAGTTTTTTGCTGATAAATTGGTCATGAATAATTTGGTTTCTGTACTTTCTGATAATAAGTGAAGATCTGGCGATCCCGGGGTCGAGCCTGGGTTTCGACATTTCTTTGTTTTTCGACAGATTTGGACTCTGCTCGATGCGGCAAATACGGATTAAGTATTGGTTTTGTTTTTCTATGTAATTTAAAGCATTCAAATAGCGATTCATTGTTCTGCGATAAAGTTGGAGGTTGGAAGTGATTTTTTGAAACTTTCCAAGTGGCACAATGGCTCGAGTACATCGACTCACATTAGCTCGTTGAAAATTAGCCGAATCGGAGTCATTGACTTTTTTGGTCCACCCTGTATACAAAATGTAAGTGAATTCGTGAATTTCGCCATAATTTGAGACACTGTAAATTTCTATAAGCGTCGGCCATGTTTTTTCCAATGAGAGGCAGCCATGTTTTTTTCTCTCCAATGAGAGACGACCATGTTTTTTTTCTCTCAGTGGCAGCTATATTCTTCTTTCTCTGATGACAGGCAGCCATGTTTTTTTTCTCCAATGACAGACGACCATGTTTTTTTCTCTTAGTGGCAGCAATGTTCCTTTCTCTAGTGACAGACTGCCATGTTTTTTTTCTTTCCAATGACAGACGACCATGTTTTTTTCTCTCTTATGACAGGCAGCTATGTTTTTTTCTCTCTAATGACAGGCGCCATGTTTTTTTCCTCTCTAATGATAGATGACCATGTTTTTTTTTCTCCAATGACAGACGACCTGTTTTTTCTCTCCATGACAGGTGACGTTTTTTTCCTCAATGACAGACGACCATATTTTTTTCCAATAACAAGTGAGGTTAGGCGCCAAATTCAAAAGCTAATGGTTTATAGATTAGGTTAGACCCTCGTATATTTTACGTTAGGTTAGACCCTCGTATATCGGAATATTGTAGGTAAGGTTAGATGCCCAAAACCAAGAGCTAACCCAAGGTAGACCCTCGTACACGTACGCGTCTCCATCATCTCTGTGACCGGACATACATAGCTGCACTACTACCCCGAAAAACATTTGAAAAATTACCCAAAAGGAAAACTAAGCAATGTATTTTTTCGAAAAATGGACAAGATTATCGGATCCAATTCACAATCTCACTGGGTCTCTTCCACATAATGAAGTTGGTAGTCTTTTTGTAGAACTGAAATGAGTATTCAACTGTTCGATATTTTTTCAAATGAAAGTATGAGCATGACATGTTCATAACATATCATGCTACCAACTTACTGAAATACTGCTAACAGCTGATAGAACATAAAAAAATATCCAATGGAAAAATTATGTGACGTCGATACCAAGAGGAAAGAAAAAAATCATATATAATTTTCTACTACAAAGTTTGGGTACTACAGAAATAGTTGAAACTCGCATCGATCATATGCTATTTAACCTTGACCGCCTACCGTCAATCTGCCGCAATGCTCGGTCTGTGAGTGACACATAGGTACCTAGTTTGTTCCTTGATTCAACTGAGCCAGGGTGCGACTTTGTTGCAATAACATTATTTGGGTTATTTTTTATTTCGATTTATGGATTATACTTTCGTGTTGAATGATTTATTCAACGAAAACTCCCTATTATTCACCCACTGCACTCGTGATGTGAAAACTTCATTAGCTATAAATTATTCAATAATAATAACCTTTATCAACACCAAGAAACATGAATGTTTATAATGGCGATCTAAACTAAAAAAAAAGCATGACAACATGTTGAAAATGACTGCATCAGAGTAAAGCATTGATTGATTGATTAATAAATATTTTTTAAGTTATACTTAAATTGATATCAGAGCTCATTTGTATAAAATTGATTTTTCCCAAAGTTTGTCTTGATTTTATGTGTGATGAGGCTATTAGATTGTCTGGTTTGGTGATTGTGAATAGTGTCGGTTGAATGAAATTCCAGCGATGAATAGTTTTCATTATTGATAACAGAATGTATAAATATACATGTTATATCGAAAAATCACCGTATTCTACGCAGTTATTGGCGACGTAGTATGCAACAATGTTGCAATGACAAAAAGGACAGCATAGTCAGCATCCAGACACCTGGGCCCCAAGAAGCATCCAGAACCGTAAACAAGACGCAGTTCTGCATCAGCATTCCCAAACTTATAGAAGGATGTCCCGATCAGAGGAGCGTCACTTCTATTCCCTTAGTCGTCCGTGTATTTTCATATACGTAAAATTGTATTTATATTATAATAAAATAAAAAGTTTTTAAAAAGAAGTTTTCTACAAATCCACTTTAACAAATTGGCGCAGTCGGTAGGATTTCTACAACACCCCGAAATACCAGGGTGGTGGTTTCCAAACCTTCAAGAAGCAAGAACCCAACGCAAGACGAGAAGACGGTCTCTGTGGCTCTGAGAAACACGCAAAACGAGGCTCATCCCAGGGTAGTTACGCTCACACAGTAGAAAGGATTTCATCTTCCGTCACCCAACAGCAAGCGAAACAAGAGGAAAGAAACACGAAAAAAGAAACAAGAAGAAAACCAAGAACCCTAGCAAGTAAGAAGAAAGAAAAACGAAAAGACAAGAAGACGGTCTCTGTGGCTCTGAGAAACACGCAAAACGAGGCTCATCCCAGGGTAGTTACGCTCACACAGTAGAAAGGATTCTGTCGCCTAGCAGTAGGAAAATAATTGTAAGTAACATAGAATCATCTTTTCTAGTCATTAGATTTCAGCTGTATGAATTAAATTCAGCAGTACAACTGAAACTAATAATTAATTTTAAGAAAGTTCTGTTTTGTCCATCCCAAACAGTGACATACCCCATTTTTCACCCAATTTTCACCCAATTTCACTCAAGTTCCATTCACAATGTCTATCTCTGATGACAATGATCATGATAATGCTCATGACCAAGACGAAAATGTTCCCGAAATCGAACCTTATAGACTTTCAGAAATATTTTCAATTGTACCCGAATATGACGGAGATCCAATCTCCTTAAGTACCTTTTTGAATTCTTGTGATCATGCCCAACGTATGGCAATAGGTCAACAAAAAACTCTTTTGACTATTCATATCAGAAATAAATTAAAATCGAAGGCAGCCCAATTGATAAATTCACGAAACCCAGAAACGTATACAGATATCAAAAGTCTTTTGAATCCACACTTTGGAGATTCACGAGATTTAACATCAAAGAATAAAACAGGGAAATGGTGAAAATGCCCTCACTTTCTTTTCTAGATTACAAACAATAACGCAAAAATGCTTTTGTATTAAAAATCAAATTTAGGAAACACAAAAAGCGGCACAATCAAATTTAATAGAATCAATGGTACTTAATACCTTATTAACCGGATTAGAACCAAAACTCGGACATATCATTCGTGCGAGTAACCCAACAGACATGGTGGAAGCATCCCTTAGAATAAAAAAGGAATTGCAACTATCCTATTTTGAAACCCAAAAATTTGGACAATCTAATTCAAACAATAAAGGACCAACTTTTTTTCAACCAAGAAAATTACCAACTAATCCACGAATCCAATATTCAAATTTTAATAGAAATCAAAATCCCAATTTTTCTCATTCAAATCAAAATCCCCAATTTTATCAAAGCCCTAATTTCTATCAAAATCCGAATCCAAATTTCAATAGGAATCCAAATCCAAACTTTCAGAGATTCCAAAACTCACAAGCAGTATACCAGAACACTCGAACACAACAATTTCCAAATCAACAACCAATACAATTTCAACGAAATCAATTCCAACAAAATCCATCACAAATGAGACCCATTCAACAAAACCAAATAAGACCTTCTGTTATCCAGAAAAACCCGAATTTTCCGAATCAAAGAGCTCATCATTTTAATGAACATTATGAACCCGAATCATTTGTTGATCATGACAACTTTTACTATCAAGAAGACTCTTACTTTCCATCTGACATTGAAAATGATAATTCGCAGTATTATGATGAATCGTACGTAAACAGTTATGATTATTCAGACGAATTACAATCGCAGGATTTTTACCAGCGCGTAGACCGAGACAAACCACCTATTGTGGAAGAAATTCCAGACGATCAGATTATGAACAACCTTACGACGCAAACGAATTTATTAGAAATACAAGACAAACAACCGGAGAAGATCAATTGCACGAATACAGTGAAATCTCAATCTCAAAACCCATCACAAATCAACAATTACCAGAAATTTATTTAAATACAGTAAACTCCAATAATTTGTATTACATTAATGATTCTACAGGGGAATTCAAATTTAGTAGAAAATATACTTATTATCGATCACCTGAAAATTTGTCTATACAAGGTATTAGTAATGAAAAAATTGTAATTAAAGAATCTGTTATGATTCCTTTCAACGACACAGATTTACATAAGATTTATATTCACGATCTTGACATGGAATTCGACGGACTTTTAGGTTCAGATTTTTTAGAACACTATGATGGTATAGTTGACATTAAAAATCGAAAACTAATTACAAATTTCAAAGAAGTCCCTCTTTTCAAAATTGAAAAACAAATTCCACTAGAAAATTTGAAAATACCTCCAACTTTCAGACCAAAAATAGAAAATATAATTTCAATAGAAGAAAGGACAGAAAAAGTATTCAAATTAAAATCTGATTTGAAAAATTGCGAAGCTATACTGTTAGCTCAAGAAAAAGAAAAAGTTCGACTTCCGAACGCATTAGTAAAAATTAACGAAAAAGGAGAATTTTTCACAACAATTGTTAATATAAATTGCATTCCAAAAATAATAGATTTTTCAGACTTAAAATTAGAAATAGTAAGGATTAAATAAAACATAGACTTGACCATTTAAATGAGGAAGAAAAAGAACTCATAATTGAAGTATGCCTTGAATTTTCAGATATATTTTATCTCGAAGGTGACCATTTGACTTTTACAAACGAAATTAAACATTCAATTGATACAGGTGACTCAAAACCAATTTTTACAAAATCTTATCGTTACCCCTACGTACATAAGAATGAAGTTAGGACTCAAATTTCGAAAATGTCAGAACAAAAAATTATCCAACCTTCTATTTCACCTTGTTCATCCCCAGTGTGGGTTGTTCCAAAAAAAATGGACGCATCCGGAAAACAAAAATGGAGAGTTGTAATAGACTATAGAAAATTAAACGAAGTGACAGTTGACGACAAGTACCCCCTTCCAAACATAACTTATTTACTTGATCAACTAGGACATTGTCAATACTTTACAACACTTGACTTAGCCTCAGGTTTTCACCAAATTGAAATTGACCCAAAAGATATTTCCAAAACAGCTTTTTCAGTTGAAAATGGACACTATGAATTCCTCCGTACTCCTTTCGGTTTAAAAAATGCTCCAAGCACTTTTCAACGTGTAATGGACAATATACTCCTAGGTATCCAAAACGAGAGATGTCTAGTATATATGGACGATATCATTGTATACTCAGCAACCATTCACGAACATATTATGAGTTGGTTTAAAGATTACAAAAAGTAACCTAAAAATTCAACCCGATAAATGCGAGTTTCTAAGAAAAGAAGTCATTTATCTAGGACATATAATTACTAAGGACGGAGTTAAACCAAATCCCGAAAAGGTAGAATGTGTTCAAAATTTTCCACAACCAAAGAATCCTAAAGATATAAAATCTTTCCTTGGACTAACTGGTTATTATAGAAGATTCATTCCTAACTTCGCAAAAATTTCCAAACCTTTAACACACCTATTACAAAAAGATTCAATTTCACTTCAGAATGCTCTTTGGCATTTGAAACTTTGAAAAATTTCCTAGTTCAAAGTCCAATTTTAATTTATCCAAATTTCAATGAACCCTTTATTTTAACATGTGATGCAAGTGATTTTGCAATCGGCTCTATACTCTCGCAAGGTCCCATTGGAAAAGATCTTCCCATTGCCTATGCTTCAAGAACCTTATGTTCCGCAGAAACGAAATATTCCACAATTGAACGAGAATTATTAGCAATAGTATGGGCAGTGAAACATTTCAGACCCTATTTATTCGGTAGAAAATTTATTTTAGTAACAGATCATAGACCTTTAACTTGGCTATTTTCAATAAAAGATCCAGGTAGCAGACTTGCTCGCTGGAGATTGAAATTAGAAGAATACTCTTACGAAATTATTTATAAACCAGGAAAAATCAACAAGAACGCAGACGCCTTATCACGAATTAAAATTAATTATTTCAAAGAATGTGCTAAATTCCATTCAAATATTTTAATGGCAAACGAAGATGAGGAAGAAATATCTGACACTGAAACCGAAGTAGCTCAAGAAACTGTCTTAGAGGAATTAACTATTTTTTCGAGACTTTTCAAAGAAAAATCATTGATTGATTATTCAAAATTTGCGTTTACGAACGAACAACTTCTAGACAAGAATCATAAGAACATAATTGTTTTTCCACAAAGAAATAAAACAACAAATATACATGAAAAAATTTTCGAAGACATTTTTGAAGAAGAATTAAATTTTCAGTATAACAAAATTAATGTTTTAACTAGTAAATCCATAAAAAATAGGAAATATTTCATGATTCCTATACCGTATGATCCCGAAAATGCAATCGAATATATGTTCAGTTCCCTTTATAGAGATCGACACATTTTTGAATCAAATCAAATATATCATGTTGAAAATAATCCAGATCTCCCAATCCAAGAAATGTTGTCATACATTTTAGCAGATGATGACGAAATTAAATTTCAAATTTGCCAAGATATAGTTTAGGTCCCAGATCAAGATCAAATCCCCTTGATTCTAGATCAATATCATAATGGAAAGGCAAATTTATGTATTAATGAAACCTTAAGAAGAATTAGAAAAAAGTATAATTGGCCCAGAATCACTACAGATGTAGAAAAATATGTGAAACAATGTGAAACATGCCAAAAAACTAAAATTTGCAGACAAAATTTAAATAATCCATTAGTTCTAACTGAAACACCAAAAACACATTTCGAAAGAATTAATATCGACATTATGGAAATTCCAAATAAAAACTATGCTTTAACAATTCGAGATGAACTTACAAAATTTACCCAGGCTTATCCATTAGAAGATAAATCTGCAAAGTCAGTAGTTAACACACTCTTATTATACTTTCAACATTACGGAACACCTTTAAGAATTCATTGTGATAGTGGAAGAGAATTTAATAATCATACTATGAAGGACTTGTGTATATTATACGACATCAAATTGACTTTTTCAAGTGTAAATCACCCTCAAAGTAATGCAAGTGTAGAACGATTTCATGCAACCCTGATGGAAATGATTAGAGCACATCAAACGGAAAACCCTGATGAACACCCTTTAAATGTTCTTCCATATGCGGTTATTTGTTACAATAACACAAAAAATAAAACTCATGGTTCACCCCGTACGAATTAGTATTCGGACACACCTCAACTAGACCACCTGAAACCTTATATAATGAAAAGAATTTAATAACTAAATATATCCGAGACTTGAATAATCGAATCTCATACTATTACCAGATTGCTAGACAAAAAACGGAGCGTACTAAAGAAAAAGCTAAGATACGCTTCGATAAAAACATCAAACATGATCCCCCTGACTATAAGGTAGGAGATAAAGTCTACGTTAAAGAGAGTCAGATTGGAAATAAACTTCAAAACAAATTTAATGGACCCTTTCAAATACTTAAAATTTTTAAAAATTCAGCACTCTTAAAGAATTTAGAAACAAACCAACAATCAAAAATAAATTTCGATAGAATGAAACCTTATTCTGAATAAATTCATTTCAGATAAAAATGCTGTTCCTTGCAGTTATCGCAGTAATTACAGCGATGGTATTCGGATAATACGACGTGGTCCCTATCAACAATACCATAGGTATCTATTATCATCAAAAGGACAATCTGAAACTCTCAAATGAGAAGTGGACATTACTTGTTTACAAAGATATACTTGCAGTAGGCAACACTTTGAATCATAATCATGAATTATTAAAAAGCTTAGTTATTTTAAAACAATCCAATATCAATTCAAAACTTGAAGAAATATATTTAGATACAAACCATATTGAAAAAAGAAAACGAGTAAAAAGAGGATTGATTAATGGTATTGGTACTTTTTGGACAGCCATTACCGGCAATTTGGATAGCAGTGATGGTGAATATTTCAACGAATGTATTAATAAAATTACGCGAGATGAATATCAATTGGAAAACCTATTGAAAAATCAAATCTCAGTAACTACATCAGTAATAAAAAGTTTTAATACAACTATTCAAAAATTACAAATTGACGAGGAGACATTCAACAAGGATCTTAAGGAAATTGAAGATTCCATTTTAGATATTGCAAATGATGTATTAGTCATAGATTCAGAAGTAAAAACTTTGGAAGTCTGTGAATCACTTATGGAGAGTTATTTGTTTATTGAATCATATTTAGACGACATTTTGGATTCAATCACTTTCGCAAGATTGAAAATACTCCATACTTCAATAATTACCCCATGGGATTTAGAACATGCCCTTCAAGACATTTCACAATCAGTGAAGAAAAGTAATTTACCCCTTCCTGCAAAAATCTCATCCATTGCTCAATACCTGGATTTGATTGAACTTCAGGCCTTTCAGACCGAATCACGAGTGGTTTTTATTCTCAAAATCCCTCTTGTTGAACCTGAATTATATACTTCCTATCAATTATACCCATTCCTATCCCTGATAACAGGACTGGACTTTCTCATATTTTACCTACAAACTCAAAATATATAGCGAAAGAAGATGATTCCATGTTGTATTTTACACTTCAAAATTTAGATGATTGTAAAATTGTAGGCCCTAGTTTGAGAATTTGTTCAAACATTTTACCATTTCCTATAGATAATGATGCTATTTGTGAAGCTCAATTATTTAAATATTCAGTTAAAATACCTAGAACTTGTCAGATGTCTCTACTTTTTGCAAAGGACTATAATGTATTTAATTTGGATCCGAATATCTGGTTAATAACACTATCAGATCCTTTACCATTGACAATAACCTGTTTAAATGTTGAACCTTTTACCAAAATTAATCAAAACAATTCAATTTTGAAATTAAGGGCAGATTGTAATGCTTTTGTGGGTAACACCAGAGTACATTCCACGCACGTAACTTTTGAGAAAATATTACTTATAATAGTAATCCTATTCTGATACCATTTGAATGCTGTAAGCACCTTCCTGAAAAACATAATATGCCTGTCCTGAAACCATTGGAATTAAGTAAACTAAACGTTGATGATTTAAATATTGCACAACATAAATTGAGTCAATACTCTGATGATCTTGATAAAATTATAAATGAACCTTTCGTTACGAAACATATTTCTTGGTTTACTTATTTTATTATTGTATTAATTGTCTGTTTGATCATCTTATATGTTTTCTGTAAGTGTAGGAAACATAAATCTGTAAAAATAGGAATTATGACATCAAGAGGAGATGATCATCCCCCAAAACCTCCAGGCCAACATTCTCCCCTGAGAGTCCTTTCCAGGCTCTTTCCTCCAAGAAGACGTCCTAGTATACATCTTGGTGAAGACATTGAAGAAGAAGTCATAGAACTGAATTCCTGTACCAACAGAGTCCATGCCTAAAAGTTGCTGCACCCTTAGCATCAACTTTTTCCAAAAGAAGGGAGTTGTTATATCGAAAAATCACCGTATTCTACGCAGTTATTGGCGACGTAGTATGCAACAATGTTGCAATGACAAAAAGGACAGCATAGTCAGCATCCAGACACCTGGGCCCCAAGAAGCATCCAGAACCGTAAACAAGACGCAGTTCTGCATCAGCATTCCCAAACTTATAAAAGGATGTCCCGATCAGAGGAGCGTCACTTCTATTCCCTTAGTCGTCCGTGTATTTTCATATACGTAAAATTGTATTTATATTATAATAAAATAAAAAGTTTTTAAAAAGAAGTTTTCTACAAATCCACTTTAACATACATATTTTCAATTTATATAAACAAGCAATATCACAAAGATTGTTTGGAGCATATAAATGGGATATAGATTCAAGAAATGTGAATTTTAAAATACATTTGATACTTTTGTTTTGTAAAGATTTGAGTGGACGCAAGATTGAAGAATCTTCATTTCCCCATACTGAAATTAAATACTGCAATTTTGAATAAATTAAACTGAAATATATTATTTTTGGATATTTTAAAGGAATGTTATTTGGAATTTTGAATAAAATAGCAATTATGATAGATATTTTTTTCTAAGATTTCCAATATGGTTTTTTCAAGAAAGTTTTTCAATGTATAATCCTAAAAATTCAGTAGATTCTGAATATTTTATATTTTTCCCTTCAAAAACTAGAGTTTTCCATCATGATATGTTTTTGATTTGTTGAAAATATAAACAGGATGTTCATAAAATCAGATGTGGAATCATCTGCAACTGAAAGATAAACTTTAGTCACCATCTTTCATCGTCAAGATAACCTCTTGTGGGGTATTCATTTTGAAAAAGGAAACATTCTCAATTGAATATTGATAGAAAGATTTTTCTGTGAATTGAAAAATCCACGATTAAAATGAAGTTATTTTTTTTGTGAATGTCTAACAGAAAACAATTACTTCCCTGGCTGAAGCCACGCTGGACATTGAACTACATCTGATAGATATTCACAAAAAAAAAAAATAACTTCATTTTAATCGTGGATTTTTCAATTCACAGAAAAATCTTCCTATCAATATTCAATTGAGAATGTTTCCCTTTTCAGATATGTTTTTCTTCTACATAAAAACATGAAGGAGGATTTATCAATAGTCATTGTTAGTATATGATTATTTGACCAAATTGTTTTTTTTAATCTGCTTGATAATTTTCAATTACCTATTTTATTGTCATAATTTCCAAAATAAATTAATGTATGTGACTGTGTCTGCGAATAATTTGGTCTCACCATTTAAATTGGGATTTGATATTGAATTGAAGTATATGAGAAACAATACAGGTCCAAGAATTGAACCTTGTGGTACACCACATGTTATGTTTCATATTGGATTTTTTTTATTCCCCATACAGATATATTGTTTTTTTTTTATAAATAATTTACCTCTAATACCGATATAAATTGATTTACGTAATAAAATTTTATGTTCTACCGTATCAAATGCTTTTGATAGATCCAGCGACAGAAAACCACATTGGAGGCTTTTATCAAGGTTTATTTGAATTTTTGTAATCAAATCCATTACAGCAGAATCGGTGTCGCTTGATCTTCTAAAACCATATGGTCCATTGTACAAAAAGAATATTTTAACGGGGTAATCCATCACCCTTTGATTCATGATTTTTTCAATGATCTTGGATAAAACTGGTTATACTGATATAGGTCGATAATAAGTTAAATTTTCTTTTTTACCACTTTTGAAGATAGGTGCGACTCTAGCCATTTTCATGTTATCGGGAACATTGCCAGTGTCAAACGATTTATTGATCAATGTGATCATAGAGATTGATAATTCTGTTGCAACCATTTTCACAATACAATTTGTTGCCGACTTTTCTTCATTTCGGGTGGGACAAATTTTCATTGTGGAAAATATTTCTGCCACCTTTGCCACTTCTGACAGCAAAAACCATGTTTCTGAAGTGAGAGTTTTGTCCCAAACATAATAACTGTTTGCGGTTGAAATTTCCTTTAATAAATCAATAAAACTGAGACATAAACTATAACTGTTATTATTAAACCTGAAATATAATATCTGTCATAGCAGCTCATATTGCCTTCATCATAGGCGAGTTATAGGAACAATAATGCTATTTAAGATTAATTATATCTGTTTATTTGTAGCGCAGAATGAATGAACTGCTGAATGTTACTTTTAAGATAAGCAGGTGTGCTTCTTTCCAATGTATTCGAATGATGAAAATAAATCAGTTCACATAGAGACACCAAGCTGTATGTTTGCTCCATTTTCCAAAACTTGTGTTTTTTAAAAAGTTGATTTTCAGTTCCGAATACTCAACTGGCGCAGTCGGTGGGATTTGTCAAACAATTCGACAAAAATCGCGAAATCGGTCTGTATCAACAGTTTATTGACAAACTCTGAAAAAGTGTGTTCGGAGCCGAAAGACTCGAAGAAAATCAAGTGGAAATCAGTGTTGGATGAGGACTACATCGCCAAATTCAACACATTCGAAGCAGAGGACCCACAAGGCCGAAGTTTCGAAAAACTGGTGGAGAACCACATCGTCGAAGCCAGCCTAATCATAGGAAGTCCAGAGACGAGGGAAAGCATCGCCCAAATCTTATTGGCAGTAGCTTAAGGAACCAACAGAAGAAAGAAAAAGATGAAAGCAATCATCACACTACTGTAAGAGAAACATTCCTTCCTTTCCTTTTCTATTTCGAATTTTAATTGTAAATTTC
Organism: Gonioctena quinquepunctata; assembly: GCA_018342105.1. Classification (NCBI taxonomy): domain Eukaryota; kingdom Metazoa; phylum Arthropoda; class Insecta; order Coleoptera; family Chrysomelidae; genus Gonioctena; species Gonioctena quinquepunctata. The sequence goes on along the minus strand of JAFIRS010001773.1, from coordinate 98,954 downwards.
ATTTCTACAAAGGAATATATAATCATAGAATATAAATAAAAATAGATAAATTATTGATTTATGACAGAAATCGATATAGAAAATTTGTCAAGTTTGTTTGAATCAATTTCTACTGAAGACATAGTTCAAACAATGGCTCAACCCATAAATTATCAACTACTCAGACTATATGTCGATATTATTCCAAATTTTGATGAAAATCCCCAAACTTTGAGTGTTTTCATTACAAATTGTGAAAGTTTGATAATTCAATTTAGTGATCCAAATAATGATTTTCTCAATCAATTTATTCTACGAGCAATCATGGGCAAATTAGTAGGTAGGGCTTTAGCTCTTATTGGTTCGAGAATTGAATTGAATAAATGGAATAACATTATAGATAGAGATAGATAATTAGATATCTTTATTCGTTCTGTTAATTTACATACCTCATAGAAGTGTAGAACATGTCAAATAAATAGTCTTAAATATAATTACAATTACAATGATTATGGTGAAATATTTACATGTATGTCGTTTCATACTGCCTGTCATAATAAAATCATTGAAAATGTATAAAATTGAGAAACTTGCACAGATATTAAAAGAGAAAGTAATCAAATCCCAATTACCAGACTTGTCGAATATGGTTAAAAACGAAATAATGGGTTTCTAAATAAACATACTCTAATAGGTACCGATATACACTTACACATACACTTTTGTATATATACATATTCATAGTAAGTAAGTTGTCTTCATTCGTTCTGTCGAATAATAGGTATACCTCATAGAGGTGTAGAACATGTCAAATGAATAATCTTGAATATTACATTAGGGAAAATTAATTTTAATACATTTAATACATTTAAAAAATTATTATGAGATTCGCCCGCAAATTAATTCCAGTTATCCAGAATAAATTGCAGGATGAATACATTAAGATTGAAACACTCACATATTGAAACTAATCAATTTTTTGTATCATAGACTTTCCATATTATGTTGAAAATACTCTTCAATGTTATAAAATACATTTTTACTCAAAAAAACTTTGAGTCTTTTCTTAATAATCCATTTTCCATTAACCTAATGTTATTTGGTAGCTTATTCCATATTTTCACCAAACTATACTGCACATTTTTTTGGATATGCGTATATTTAACTTTATCATTTCGTAAATCACATTTACTTCGCGTATTGTGCTTATGAGATTCTACCCTGTCATTAAACAAGTATTTATTATTTAAAACAAAATTAATTGATTCATATATATATATAAAGAGATAATAGTCAATATATTATTTTCTCTAAATGAAGGTTTGCAACTTTCACAACTGGCAACTTTAAAAATTTTCCTCACACATTTTTTCTGAAGAATAAGTACTCTATGTATGTGGGAGGAGTTTCCCCAAAATATTATTCCATATGCCTATGCGTGATACGACATTAGAGCAGCATTCACATTAATATTTTCATTTTTCATTTCATTTCATTTTCATATGTATATTTTGATAGATCTCGAGTCAACTGATCTATATGAGATTTCCAATCTAGACGATGATCTATTATCACCCCCAAAAAAGACATATTGCTGGATGTTTCAACTACTGCATTGTCGATTACTATGTTCAATGCGTTGGTTTTTCTATAAAAATGCATAATTTGGGTTTTATTTATATTTAACAAAAGATTATTGTCTGAGAACCATCCATTTAACTTTTGTAAATTTTCATTGACCGTTGCAACAGCCGACAATGAGTTATCTTCATTGATAATCAAGGATGTATCATCTGCATACAATATAACAGCTTGCGTAACTATTTCTGGAAGTTCGTTTGTGTATAAAATGTACAAAAGTGGGCCTTAAATTGAACCCTCTGGTACCCCTCTTTTAATCATAGCCATTTCTGATTTAATGAAGTTTCCGGTTTCATCCTTTTCTACCACAAATTGTTGTCTGTTACATAGATAAGATGCAAGCAGTCTATACGCCACTCCACGAATTCCATATTTTTCCATTTTGTCCAGTAATATCTCATATTCCACACTATCGAAGGCTTTCGAGAGATCTAAGCACACTGCTAAAGTGCACTTGCCATCATTTTGAGCATCAAGATTTTTTTCCAGAGCTTTATAAATTGCCAATGCCGTTGTTCGTCCCTTTCTAAAGCCGTTTTGACATTCCGTTATAACTTTATTTTTTTCTAAAAAGTTCATCAGTCGTTTATGAATCAGTTTTTCTGGGATTTTGCTCAAATTGGGAAGCAGAGATATAGGTCTTTAATTTTTTTACTCATCTTTTTTTCCTTTTTTGAATATGGCTTTTATGTGAGCAAATTTTTCCGGAAAGATTCCCGTTTCAAAACAGAGATTCATAATATAAGCCGAAGGAATTGCTATCAAATCTGCTACATTCTTCAGAAGTGAAATAGGAATTTCATCGAAACCCACTGATTTATTATTTTTTAAGCTATTTATGCATTCAATTATTTCTAAAGGAGTAACTTCATCTAGAAATATACTATTAGGACAGTAATTTGGTATTTCACAAGTAGTATTGGATTTAGTTCTAACGTTTGGACATGCATTCAAGAAATAATTATTTGCCTGATCCAAGATACTTTTTCTTTCGCAGTCAAAGTGATTGAAAATATTTTTTTTCATTGAGCTCTTTTTTGTTATATTATTCATCAGACCCCAGGTGACCTTTCCTTTATTTTCCGCTGTGTTTATTACTTCTAAACTATTTAGCACTTTCGCTTCCTTAATGAATTTTTTCAAAATTTTACTATAATTTCTATAATACTCCTTGGTTACTAGTCCTCTACTGAGTTTTTCAAATATTATTCGTTTGTGTTTGCATGATACTTTGATTCCAGCCGTTATCCATGTTTTTGAACTATGTTTATTAGGATAATATTTCTTTTTGGCATGATTCTGTTCATTAATCCAGAAATAATATTTAGAAACAAGGAAAATGCCTCATTTGCATCTGAATTTTTGAGGACTACGTCCCAGTTTTCAGACTGCAGCTCATCTCTAAAATGTTTTAATTTTGTTTTGGAGAATATTCTTTCAGTTTGATATGTAACTTTTTTAGTGGAAACCATATTTTCCAGGTTTACTATTTGACCATGGTCATCATACAAGGCTGTAACTAACACTTCATTCTCCACATCCTCGAAGTTTACGAAAAAATTATCAATAAGCGTTGCAGTCTTGCATAATATTGACTGTTTAGTGCAAGATCTAATTATTTTGCGTCCCCATAAAAATGAAACCCCACATAATTTTGGCATGCGATGTCAAGATGCACGAAGTTAGATTATAACAAAATTAAATTCTTTACCCTCATCAGCAGAAGAGGAAGTAGTTCAACTCAAAAATTTAAACGATTTGGCATTGAAAACTTTTATTAGAGGAATACCCAATCAAATTCAGAACAATATTCGTTTAAGAGATCCAGATTCTCTTGAAAAAGCTATGTCACTTTTGATAGAAGAAGAAAATTTTCTTTACAGCCAAAATAGGAGTAACAGTCTACAATTCCAAAATTCTTTCAAATCTACTCAACACCCACCAAATCCAAACATAAATCCAAATTTCCAAAGACCTTCACAACCACAGTTTCAGCAACAAAACTTGAGACCACATTTCCAAAATCAACAAATAAGACCTTTCAACTTTTCTCAAAATAATAACTCCAAACCATTTATACAAAATCAACAGAGACCATTTGTGCAACAACCACATCAATGACAACCAAATATTAGATTTCATACTGAAAGACATCCATTTTTCCAACAAAACACGAGTCAAATAGTTCGAAATCAACAACAGTTTCCTAATCAAAATAGAAATTTACAAAATGTTCAGAAACCCTAAAAACCAGAACCAATGGATACTTCATCCAGTAACACAAGGATACAACCAAAGAAAAATTTCACTAGCACCGAATTATTTACACAAAATATAAATGAATTCGAAAATCCATACAAAAATCAAAATTTTGAAAATTATTATGATTAAGATTCTTATCATACAGAACAAGATGGTATCCAACAATATGAACCAAATTATTCTGATTTTGAAAATCCATATTATGGAAATAATATTTACTCAGAACAAGTACCAGAAATACCGTCTTCTTCAGAAAATTATACGAATGTAAATTTTCTCCAGGACAGTTATCAAGACAATCCCATATAATGAATCTCAATCTTTCTATAGCAAATCTTCCATATATATATTTATCCCGGAACCAAAAGCCAATTTTCTTATTGATACAGGTAGTACTCGTAGTTTGATTAATCCAGAAATGGCTTATAAATTTTATAAAAATTTCATTACAAAAGGAGACTTCAATATTCAAACTGCCCACAATATCAGCTATCATGATGAAATTATAGTAATTCCAATTTTTAAAAATTTTAATGTACAGGGAAAACATGAATTTTACCTTTTCAGATTCAGTCAAAACTATGATGGATTGATTGGTATAGATTTACTCAGACAACTTCAGGCCTCCATAAATGTTAATGAAAAAACGATATCAACTCCTTTTGTTAAAATTCCTATAATTTATGAAACCGACAAAAATACGAAGCAAGAGAAAAATGTAATTAATAATCATACATTGATAAATCCAGCTAGAACAGAACAAGTTATTAAAATACCGGGTAATCAAAAACAAGGTATAGGATTATTAGACTATATTCAATTCGATTATTTAGTTGAATCCCCAAAAGCCTTAGTAAACATTTAAAATTATTTTGCAATCACTACCATTAGGGATTCTAATTCAAAACCAGTTAAAATTGAATTTTTGAAACCATACGAGATAGAAATTTTGAATATTCAAAATATTAATTTTATAGAAAAAATGGAAACTAATGAACAGAGCGATGAATACATGGACTCTGTTCAAAAATCAAATATGAAAAATCCTAGATTGAAAAAAAATTTATGAACCAATTAGTAATTTTTTATAATCAAAAAATTCCATTGACGTTCACGAATAAAATTCAACACAAAATTAACTTTACTGACGAATCCCCCATATATACTAAAACATATCGATACCCAGAAATACACAAAAATGAAGTGGAAGACCAGATTCAAAAAATGTTGAATCAAGGCATAATTCAAAATTCAAATTCTCCATGGTCAAGTCCCATATGGATTGTTCCAAAAAAACTTGATGCCTCTGGGAAGAAAAAATGGCGTGTAGTAATTGACTACCGGGAATTGAATGAAAAGACAATTAATGATAAATATCCCCTTCCAAATATTACAGAAACTTTAGATAAACTCGGAAAAAGTCAATACTTTAGTACTCTTGATTTAGCTAATGGATTTCATCAAATTGAGATGAATCCGGATGATATTAAAAAAACAGCATTTTCTATACAGAACTGATATTATGAATTCAAAAGAATGCCTTTTGGACTAAAAAATGCCCCCTCCGATTTTCAACGGGTCATGGATAATGTAATTAGAGGCCTACAAAACGAAATTTGCTTGGTATATCTAGATTATATTGTTATTTTCAGCACATCACTTCAAGAACACATCGAAAAATTGAAAGAAGTATTTGAAAGACCAATAAATGCGAATTTTAAAGTTCAACTTGATGAATCCGAATTTTTAAGAAAAGAAGTTGCATACTTAGGACATATTATGACACCTGAAGGAGTAAAACCGAATCCTGATGAAATTCAAGCTATCAAGAATTTTCCTATTCCAAAAACTCAAAAAGAAATAAAAAGTTTCTTAGGATTATCAGGATATTTAAGAAAATACATACAAAACTTTGCAAAAATACTGAACCAATGACAATTTGTTTGAAAAAAAATGCTAAAGTGAATCATACTCAATAATTTATTTCCACCTTTGATATTTGTATAAAATTATTAATCAATGCCCCAATTCTTCAATATCCAGATTTTTCTAAACCTCTTGTTTCAACAACTGATGCCTCAAATGTCGCACTAGGATCAGTTTTTTCTCAAGGTCCAGTAGGTTCAGACAAACCTATTGCTTTTGCTTCACGAATCCTGAATGAATCAGAACAAAAATACAGCACTATAGAAAAATAATTACTTGCTATAGACCACTTGTGTGGTTATTTAATTTGAAAGAACCTAACTCAAAATTAATGAGATGGCTTCTCAAATTACAAGAATTTGATTACGATATAATTTATGAAAAAGGTTCATTGAATCTGAATGCCGATGCATTATCACGAGTAAAAATGAATGCTCTAAATGCTTTGGAAAATGAATCAATTATCAATAATCCAGGTGAAATAAACCAAGAAACATTAGAATATTTACGAAATCTTGCTGAAAATCCTTTTCAAGATAAACTCAAACCTTCTACAAGTGAGCAAACTCCGAAAGTAAAAAAGAAAAATCCAAAGAATAATATTATTTCTGATAGTATAATAAAACCTGCAGTTGAACCCATACAAAAATCTGATGAACCAATCAATAATGACAGTTCTAGTGAATCGAATGAATCGACACAACATACTACTAACAATGAGACTACGAATGATGGAATCAAAATTTATGATGAAATAATAAATAATAAAGTTAGTGAAATAATAGTTTTTCCACATTCATATAATAAATTGGAAGTAAGCCATGAAACTTATGAAAATCATAAAATTATGAAAGTAAAAATTCCTATTTCAAAAATGTATGATGAGAATACTGTTTTTCAATTCCTGAAAGAATATACCGTTTCAAAGAAACTCTACTGTATATTTTTTCATAACGAATTTTTATATCAAGTTTTCTATAAAGTCTATTTAAAAAACTTTTCTGAGAAAGGTCCTAAACTTATCAGATGTACTAAATCAGTAGATACCATAACAGATGAAGAAGAACAAATAATGTTAACAAAAAACTGTCATGAAGGAAAAACAAATCATAGAGGAATAAATGAAACTTTAGAATCCTTAAAACAAAATTATTATTGGAAAAATATGAAAATCACCATAACTGAATTTATAAATCCATGTGAAACTTTTCAAAGAGCTAAATACTCGAGAAAACTTCCTCATACTCCATTAGTATTCATAGAAACAGCCTCAAAACCATTCCAAATTGTACATATTGATTTATTCTTTTACAACCAAAAAATATATAGACTCAAATTTGTTGAACTTCCGAATTTAGAAATAAGAAAATACCCGGATATTGACCCTCAAATTAAGTTTAAACCTTTGAAAATTGATTCTATCAATTTAGATGATATAAAAAATGTTCAAAGTGCTTTAGAAATACACAACCAAAAATTTGACTCTATTTCAGACTTTCCAGTACTTACTCATAAAATAAGTGTTTGGACTGTATTATTCTATATATTAATTATTGTATCTGTACTAAATGCTTTGTATCATGTGTACTTCAAAAAATACTTAAAAAAAATCATCTAAGGAACCATTGAACTCTCGAAAAGCCTCGATGATCCAAAATCCTGTGCTCACCCCACGATTTTCTCTCTAGGGATGGAGGAGTTATAGGAACAATCATGCTATTTAAGATCAATTATATCTGTTTATTCGTAGCGCAGAATGAATAAACTGCTGAATGTTACTTTTAAGATAAGCAGGTGTGCTTCTACCAATGTATTCGAATGATGAAAATAAATCAGTTCACATAGAGACACCAAGCTGTATGTTTGCTCCCTTTTCCAAAACTTGTGTTTTTTAAAAAGGTAATTTCCAGTTCCGAATACTTAACTGACGGGCAAAATTATCGCCATTCATATGAATACTGACCAGTGTGATCTAGAGATCTACTGCATAATTTCCATGCGTTCGGTTGGGTCCGCCTTAGTTCGCAAAACTTCGGTCATCACGCTACAACGCAAACAACATTGCAAATTGCAACTTGCAAAGCCATTCGGGCACAGACAGTTATAGAGGTATGCAAATGTGCGCATATTCATTAGTCATTTTATTATAATCAGTTTGTAGATCTATAATAGTATGTAGCAGTATGTGCACTCATCAGGCACAGACAATTACAAAGTTACTGACGTTCAAGTTATTCTGCATTTTCTTTCATTATAATCATCAGTTGTATAGTGAGTTTTTGCGTGGGTTCGATAATAGAATTCAAGAACCAACTCAATTATTGTGGTCTCCAGGAATACATTCCGAAGGTAAATTTCCATTTACCTGTTTATATTTCCTTCCTAAGTGCATTCCACTATTTTGTTTTGACATTTCAAAAACATCAAACAAGTAAACATTAATTTAAAGGTTTGCAAAAATATTGTAGAAAAAAATATAGATGTATCCACTTTATACTATTATAGACCAGAACTTCACTGGTGTGTATAATTGCTTCGTAGGTTAGTTTCTCGTTGTCTGTCACCTGCCATAACATTAACTCAGGCGAGATATATTCTTGAACTTTTTGACGTTTTCAGCGATATTAATACCCAATGGGAATTATTCATTGGCAAAAATATGACATGACATCTCTCAATTGAAGACATGGATGGATAAAGATGTCATGTTACAATCCTTAAAAATATGATTCTTTCTGCATAAATGAAAGTTTTCTCTTATGTACCCATCTTTCACATTAATGTATCATAAGTGAGTGAAATTGTTTGATCTTTGGAAACCACCTGGACACACCATTGCTCGGCTACTCCCGAATAGAAAAAAATTACATAAAAAAAAACTTTGACCTTTATTCAAAAATTGTATTAGATAACGCCCACATCCACTCACGTCTTCAATTGTAAAATGCCTTTGAACATTTTATTCCCAATGAAAAAAATGTGAATTTTCAGAAGTTATAAAAGACCCTTTTGTTTGAACGGAACAAATTGAAAATCCCAATACCAAAATAAATTTTTGGGAGTTCAAATGTGAATAATTCGAATCTTAATGTGCACTGGAATCAGTGGGTGTTTGATCAACATGAATTTTGTATTGCTTTGAAATTTGGCAGTTGTTCTTCTTTCGCTGACAAATCATTATGACATATTTATGAGAAAAAAGCAAGATGGTAGCTTATGGTCCTAATCTATTCGAAATTGATATATATGATTTTTGAGATGGGATATTATGATGTTTTCTCACAACTCAATTATTCAACATGGCGGATTTTATGAATGGTACTCAATAGAATTAAGTAAATATAAATGAAAAATAAAATTGAAGACAAGCTTTTCTTTAGATGTATGAGGTAGGCTATGTAACAGTTTCAAAAACTTGTCGAGCAAAAAAACCTATGTTGTATTCCAAACTGAAAACAGTGAATGGCAAACTTTTGAATCTGCGAACAACAACAGAATAACTCACATAGCTGAATAGATAATGTTTTTCTTCTCAGTACATCTTAATGGAAGTTTTTTCAATTTATATTTATTGAAAAGTAAGCCCCTTCTTTGTTTAATTATAACTGATGCATCATATATTCATTTTGGTTTCTTTAACAAGCTCAAGAATTTTTTCCAATTATTTTATGTATTTAGGAAAATACTATTTGATTAATATACTGACTCAATGTTTCTTGAATAATATAAATAATGTTTGAAATGAGATTTTTCATTTCAGTTCGAAAGCTGAAGCCTTTCAAGAAGCCGTAGATGAGATTGTGAGTCTGTTTCCTGGTGAATTGGAGGAAACACATTCCATCCCTTATTGTTCCGGAAAAATGTGGTGAATTTTTCTTATTTGCCATGGATGATAGATAAAGTACTATACTTATTTATATGTGATAAATTATTTAGTTTTCATTTCAAAAATGTTTTTATCTCATAGGATTTTGGGTTAAATGAATATTTGTTTTCATTCGCCATAAATATTATAGTCATATAGAGTAAACTTTATATTTTCAGAGCTTCCTTATGAGAAGTAATTTTCAATAAAAGTTATGATATTTAATTAATTGTAGATTTTGATTGAAACCCTCTGCCTGTCATTGTACTTTGTTTCACACACAGACACACAGACATACACACACCTATATATATATATATATATATATATATATATATTGGCCATGATTAAAGATATTATTTATGGAAGAATATCAGCTATCCTGCAGCAATTAAAGAAGATCAATGAATAGCTAATTATGAGAAATGATCTAAATTGTCTAGATAGCTTTCGCTAACTACCAAATGTCTTCCAGTGACTGAACCAAACACTTGTGGTAGCTACGTCGCTAGTTATTCGTAGGTTGTGGTTTCTGGTGAGTAGTGGATTATTTCTGTTGAATGCTAAAATAGCTGTGAAAGGTTAGTTTCCATTATGTATAGAAAACTGACTAAGTGGTTTAATATAAAGCAGGCACCAAAATACATTCCATTTGAAAAACCTTTAGCTTCCGAACTTACACGGTGTAATGTTTTCTGATTGGGCGTTGAATGATGAGGAATGGAAAGTTCTCACTCAGCTGCCAATCAAACACCAATACGTGATGATAAGGCAGAGCTGTCATCATTTATATATATATATATATATATATATATATATATATATATATATATATATATATATATATATATGATGATGTATGATAACATCAGCTCTGGCTTATCATAACGTACTGGTTTTTGATTGGCTGCTGAATGAGAACTTCTCATTTCCCATCATTCAACACACAATCAGAAAACATTACGCCGCGTAAGCTAGGGAGCTAAAGGTTTTTCAAACGGAATGTATCTTGGTGCCTGCTCCATATTATACCACTAGTCAGTTTTCTATACGTAATGGAAACTTACTTTCCACAGCTATTTTATCATTCGACAGACATAATCCACTACTCACCAGAAACTAGCTGACACCTATGAATAACTAGCGAGTTAGCTCCCACAGTGTTTGGTTCAGTTACTGGCAGACGTTTGGTAGTTAGCGGAAGCTATCTAGACAATTGAGTTCATTTCTCATAATTAGCCATTCATAGGTCAGAACTATCTTCTTCAATTGCTGAAAGATGAGTTATACTCTTCCATAAATGATCCTAATTATGGTCAACTATCTGATCACTAACACGTGCAGTTGTCAACCTACTGGGAGCTTACTGTTCATTAACTAGAACTTGGTTGTTCTCTTGTAATGAGCTAGCTGTATACTCACGAGACGATGAATGCTTGATTACTAGAACTTATCAGCAAACTTATAGGAAAAAAGGTACTTACTCATCATAAGCTGAGTATCAATTCAAGGCAAGCTAGTAACTAACTTACTGGGAGTTATCTGCTCACTTATGTTTGGCCTCAAACTAATTATAACAAGATATTTAGTGATTCAATGACAACTTGGTGACTAATCACAAAAAAATAATTATTTGTGGCAGAGACACAACTAAATTATGGGTGGTTTTCCAATCAACTGATGGCTAGTGATTACAGTTGCTAAAAATCACTTAATAATGGCAAGTAATTTATTTTAGCAACCTCATTTTACTTGTGGCAAGTAAGTTGGAGAGCTGTACCATATAGTATATAAGTTTTCACTTGTCATTATTAAATATTCACTTGGGAATAATGATTATTTTTCCTCTTTATAGAAGCTAATTATTCATTGAATTCCTCATATATTTTTAATGGGTCCTCGATGTGTTCATTATTCTGAGTTATGATATATTTCACTTCAACTTGTTCATCATTCTGTCTATTATATAATACTTTATTTATAATTTTCCATATATAGTTTGGTTTAGCATTCAGAAATCCATTAAGTTTTTTTCCCTAACAGTTTTTTTTTAGTAAATTTTTTTTTTTTAATTTTTTAACTATCAGAATCGCTATAAGTGTTTAATTTTGAATTTTGGATTCAATATTTTTTTGTATGTCTTTAATACCATATATGTTGATAATTTAAAAAATGAATTGTTTTTCTTGCTATAGATTTCTTATTTTCAATTTCAGTTATTATCTTTTGATTACTAAGTGGGGAATCGATGAAATATAGGATAAAAATTATTAATATACGCGAAGAAGACATTGTGGATGGCACACAGTTTATTTCTCAGTTAGCAAATCAAAACTTTCCTGAGGACTTCGAAAATGATATGAGTTTTGTTCATAAATGTAAGTTAACAATAAAAGATTGATGGAATGTAATGATCGAAATGTCGAGTACACAGTATGGGTACTTGGCTGAAAATAAAGACAGAATATTTATAGGGTGGTCTAGCTATAAATTCTTTGAGTTTGTTAGTGTCTTAAGATGTTTTAACTGCTTGAAATATGGACATCGTGCAGATAAATGTAGCTCAAATGCGGTTTGTCCTTATTGTAACAAAAATAATAGAAAAGAAGAATGTAGAAGCACTGAATATGAATGAACAAGCTGTAAGTATGCTAAATAATATTAATTACAAACCCCATGTATTCGATCCAAATTGTGAAAGCTATTTAAGACAGGTTTAAAAAAATAAAGATAGAATTAGTTACCAATAGTAATCACAGGCTACCTCAAATGGCCTAGTACTATGTAAAAATATACAGGGCTCAACAATAAATTCTGCTCGATTAAGATAATTATTAATGGATGTTGAACCAGTTATTGTAGTAGTTACAGAAACCCACGTGACAGCTGATATTGCAGAATCTGAATATTTTATAAATGAGTATAACTGTTCAATAACCCTTTTCGATAGTAGGCACACTGGGGGAGTCATATGTTATATAAGAAGTCATTTTAAATATGAAGAGCTAACAAAAATTAGTGTTTCAAAAGAGTATATGTTGCTTAAGGTTACGGTGGGATATCAACACGTCATAATAGGGGGTGTGTACAGATAACCCAATGACTGTAAATCTATTTTCCTAGATTGTTTTCGTGAACTTTTCGAAGATAAAATCTTGGATACTAATGATGTTATAATAATGGGTGATTTTAATATTGACCTTTCATCTGTAAATTCAAACAGAATAAGGCTCATGGATATAATGCACTCCTCTGGATCCCGACAAATTGTTAAATAACCAACTAGAGTCACTCGTGATTCCGGTACGTTACTGAATTCAATTATAACAGATAACAAATTTCAAGAAGTTGAATGTGTATTTCCAAAGTTCACAGATCAAGATATTATAGGAATAGAAATCAGTATATGTCCAAAAAATAACATTAAAATTATCCACTGGAAATTTATCTCAAAGGAGAAAATGGACGATATTAGTATGGACTTGATTAAAAAAAATGGAATTATACTTCTACTGATGTCGACATCTCATATAGAAACTTTATAATCAGTATTGAATCAATTTCAAATAAAATAGCGCCAATAGAAGTGAAAAAATTCTCTAATTCAAGTGAGTGGATTGACAATGAAGTCAGAACTTCACAGAAAGAGAGAGAGAGAGTTATGTGTTACAAAACGTTTCACTATATAAATAATACATTAGATTTCGGAAAATATAGAAGGAAACTAAATCAAGTTGTATCCTCAATAAGAGCCGAAGAGAAAAATTTTATGAACGAACTAGTGATGAATATAAAAATGATAGTAAAAAAATGTGGCATACACTAAAACAAATAGTGAATAGTAAAAACAGTTACTTCGACTTCAAATCGTTGGACCTAGGTGCAGGAAGTGTTAAGGAAGAATAAAATAAGTATTATTTCAATAGTATACAGGAAATTTCTGAAAGCATACCTGCTCCTACAAATTTTGTGGAGATTAAAATTGTTGTAAATTCTAGTATTAACATGTTTTCTGTTATTTCTCTCAATAAATTGCAGAAAATGGTAAACAATTTGAAAAATGAAGCAACGCGTGATGATGTGCTTACAGTGTCATTATTGAAAAAATTATTCTCAGTGGTGGGGTATCCTTTATTGTTTGCAAACTGGTGTTCTGCCAGCAGTACTGAAGTGCAGCACAATAATACCTGTACCGAAGACAAATAAACCTAGTAAGCCCGAAGAACTGTGACCCATGAATTTACTGCCAGTAATTGGGAAAATAATAGAAATTCTAGTGTATGAGCAGCTAGTGGAATACCTAAACGTTAATAATTTGCTGATTGTTTGCTAATCTGGGTTCCGTCATAAACATTCTACTGAGTCAGCTTGTCAATTAATTTGTAATAAATGGTAAAAAGACATTGATGATGGAGAAATTGTCGTTAGTGTATCTGTAGATCTAAAAAAAGCGTTCAAAAAAACAAAACTGTTATCAAAGTGTGAGGCATACGGAATAAGACGCAGAGTGCTCAAATGGCTAACAAATTATCTAAAAAATAGACAACATAAAACATAAATTGATGGTAGTTGTTCTGACGGAATAGATAGTATCGACGGGGTTCCTCAGGAAAGTATGCTTGGGCCATTATTGTTTATTCTATATATAAATGATTTACATCTCTACCTACAAAACTCATTTATTATTCTATTCGCAGACACATTGATTTCCATATCTGGGAAAACTATAACAACTTGGTTGAATTCATGAATAATGAGTTAGATATTTTGAATAGTTGGCTCAGGGCCGATAAACTCAAGATAAATACCCAAAAAACTAAGTGTATGATATTAGCTGGCAAAATCAATTGTACTAGGTTCAATCAAGGCAATTTTCTGTAATTATGTATGTTAATGAGATAAAGTACCTCGACATTCCATTCGACCCTCAACTGAACTTCTCTAGGACTATTGATTTTTTATGTAAAAAAATAGGCAAAAAAGTCTGCCACTTTTATAGAATTTGTATAAACCTATCTCCATGGTGTAGAATGATTGTATATAACACTATCATATACCCACATTTTAATTACTGCATGTCCATATTTCTCTGCTGTTCATCTGCGCAAATACATCGTTTGCAGCTACTTCAGAATAAAGCAATGGGTATTTTATTACGTTGCACCAGGTTAACAGCGATAAATGATATGTTAATGGAGCCGACATTTTTTTATATTCTCTGACTGATTATAGAGTCTGCATTATTACTAATTTTCAAAATAGTTTATAAGCAAGCTCCTTCTTACTTGCAAGAATATATTATCGAAAGGGCAGATATGATACATTATAATTTGAGGTTCAATGACCAGTTCTACATACAAGGCTTTAATACAAATGCTTTGGAAAAAACCCTCTTTATCGAAGGTTTGAGTTTATTCAATGATCTACCTCTGTTGGTTAAGACATCAGCAAAAGTCAAAATTTTTAAAACACGGTTAAGAAAAATGTATTCCAATGTATAGGTTATATTGTTTATGTGTAATGATGTCAAATGTAACATTTATGTACTGTTATATAATAGCTATTCTATTCTTTTCTAATTGGTATTTGCACGATATGATCAGTAAGTGATTTGAATTTGAATATATTTCTAGTTGGAATTGTTGTGTTACATAATTTAAAATTATTCGATTGATATATATCATGACGTTGGTAAGTTTCGTATGAGTTTGACTTCAACATATTAACGTTAACATACCCAAATAAAAATGTATTTATATTATCTTTATTTCTCATTTGAAGTTGTTCATCGATAAAATTCAAAAATAGTCTCACACATCTCGATTTGGTGAACGATACATACCGCATAGTAATAAATTTAATGATTCTACTTCAACTGCAATATAAGATAATAAATGTTCTCCTTTCATTTTTATATCAAACTCCAAATCATTTTTTATAAATATTTCAACACCTCCTCCTCGCGTACAACTCGTAGCATGAGCTGACTTGAAATTTCTAAAATTGTAGTAAATATCTTCTTCCTGGTTGATCCATGTTTCAGATATGATTACAATATCTGGTTTCACATCTTGAAAATTAACTTCGAATTGATCCATTTCATTCTTCATTGATCAGGCATTGATGTAAAATAGTTTAATGTTATTCTTTCTCCTAATGGATTGATGAATTTTTTTTTTTGGTTTAAATTAATTTTTAAAAAATGTTTTCAATAATTTTGTACGTTTCACAGTAAATGTTGTCATCTGCCATGTGATCGGTAGGTTTTTTTTTTTATATTTCTCATTTGTAAACGAACAATTGGAACATTTTTCTCCTTTATCAATTTCATCACATTTTTCTTGGTCATGATTTCCTCCACAGATAGGGCATGTCTTTTCATTCCTAATTTTTTATGGAGTGATTGGATTTAAAACAATTTTCACACTGAATTATGGAGGTATTGTCATAAACAAAACAGGATTTTCAACCATAATATAATTTTGATCCAGAGTGGTGAATTTTTTTGAGTAATTTTCCATTTACTTCGGCAAATATGGTATTAATATTTTTGTATTTTATGTATTTAATAAAATCAATTTTGAAGTTATCTGCTCTTTGAATTATTACTCAATTTCATTTTTCGGAAGTTCATCATTTAATTCCACATTTATTATTTCTCTTTGCTTTACTCAATCACCTTCCATGATGTTTCTATGAAGGCACAATTTCGAAGACAACAACGTTTATCAATAATGATTTACACTCAGATAAAATATGTACTAATCTTCAACCACTTCACACAACGAAATTCCAATAAACATGAATATTGTAACAGTTGATATGTTGATGAATCACTGGTATCTTCAGTTAATGAATTACTGAGAAAAAAATATAGTCAGGAAATTTAACTCAATTATTTATTGCCGTGCGGTTGCGAAACAGAATTCCCTTCGAAAGACTGTGCTTGCGTGCATTCGAAAAATGCGATAAAATATTTGTACAGAATTACCAAAATATTATCTCTTCTTTTTCCTAACAATAACTTCTTTTATCTAATCAATACCCAACATTAAATTCTCAAGAAAATCTTTGGTAACCCATCATTCGTATTCATGAAATGGCATTTCGTGTCAATGAAACAACTTATTCATATATTAGTGAACCGAATCAAACTCTTCGTAAATTATTTTATCCTATTTTGATCGTACTATGAAGGGATACTCTATGACCGGATATATGCTTTTGAATAGCCCACACAAATTATTTAGGTAGTGGTCCCTTCCGAAAATATTTGAAACAATAAGCATATGTTTCTCTGTAAACTGTGACTTTTGTAGAATCTTGGGAACTAAATAATTTTGTTCAAAATAGCTATTATGGGGTTTGTTACAATATCTTATTGGTCGTTGCTTCGATTTTGAACATTTATTGAATAATTACTTCGAAATTCCATATATATATATATATATATATATATATATATATATATATATATATATAAACTTTCAAATAAACAAAATATTTTTTTTCAATTTTAGAACAGTTGTAAATCACCCTAAAGTAACTGCAAATCTCGCAGCTTCAACAAGTAGGTTATTGGCGTAGGTGGTGCTTGAAAATTCCACCAAATATCACAAAAGAAAAATCAGATGGTTATTAGAATGTTTTATTTTTAACCACTGTTTCTTGTTATGAAATTACCCGTCATTCATGAGGATACAAGTTGAAATATACCTTGTGCAGGTAACATATAATTGAGTCACTTTGAATATATTTTGATTGCACTGTATTTGAGATAAAAAAAGTAAGCCACAACATTATGATTCACATCCCTGAATCTTGTACAGTATTATTGATTTCGAAATGGTCTGACAATAACATTATTATCTTCGTGATACTTGCTTCACGAAAAATAACAATGAATACAAAAGATAAGGGGTTTGAAAAGGTGTGTGTTTAATAGTATATTATGCAATGAGCACAAAATGATGCCCATTTTGCACGAGTATGAAATTTGCAGCACGAGCCGAAGGCAAGTGCTGCAATTCATACGAGTGCAAAATGGCCATTTTGTTGCGAGTTGCATACTATACTTTTTCTATGACAACATATCGTTCACGTTTAATACATGCATACATTGCAAAAACTTTGAAAGAAATAAACTGATGATATTTCATAACTCCGAATTCGCCGCTAATGGGCTTTCTATCAGAATTAAAATATAAATTGAAGAAATATGTTAATATTTTCTTTATTGCTTTTTCTAATAGGTACACAGAAATAGAAGCCTATAAATGTATGTATGTATCTAATTGAAGTTGAATGTGCAATTATTGAATATCATATTTGGAGAACTTGATTGCTGAATACTTAATTCTTTTCGAAATTGATAATTTGTCGACGTTGAAGTAGACGGCTTCTTGCGATTCTCCATTTCTAAATTCGTTGGTATGCCTGATGGTATGTTCTGTATTGCATTTGCAATTTTATTTGCTATGTCAAGCTTACTTTTCTTCAATTCATCAATATATCCCTCAGCGACTGTAGTAGATTTCCAGCCACCGTGGCGTTTCAACGTGGTTATGTCACCTCCAGCATCAACAAGAATTGTTGCGGAGGATCGGCGAAAGCAGTGTCCAGTATATAATTCGTAATTTGGCAATTTTAAATACTTGGCAATGTCTTATCCCATAGCTCCAAACTTATTCAGACCTATTCTCTGAATGGTACACTTTCCTTTTTGATAATTAATGAAGAACCATAGACCATTAGCATTAGCTGTATGGGGTCGGTTTAGCTGTATGGGGTCGGCTTTAGAATAGCCCCATGGTAAATCCTGCCTGTCGTAAGAGGCGGCTAAAAGGATAACCGTAGGTGGAAGATGGTCTCATCGCCCGGTGAAATATCACCATATCGACTTTGTGTGCTGTGAAATGGATCATTCCATGTTTCAGTGTTCGGTCGATACTTTCCGGTCTCCCTCTTTCCTTTTCCCCAATTCCTCCTTTATTTTCAGGTGCATCCTAATAGTAATAATGATGAAGTCTCCTAGAGTAAAACACTCCGGAAGCAAAATACCTCTCCATTCGGAGTTCCGGGCGAGAGGTACTCGAGGGGACTCAACATTAAGGATTAATTTTTGCAACATCCGCGGACTCAACAAGAACATCAATGACGTCCACCATCACCTACAGACGAAAAAACCGGATATTCTGGCTCTAACAGAAACACAAGTAGACTCGTCCACCAACAAGGTCCATATGCTTTGTCCTGGTTACGAACTCCATTCTCGATTCAGGTTCAAAGGTGGAGTCTGCCTTTACGCTAAGGCTAACCTTTCATGCCAGCGTGAAGAGAGTTTGGAACCGAAAGACTTTGATGTGATGTGGTTCAAGCTATCTGATACCAAACTGACTAAGTTCCTCTGCTGCCTTTACCTAATGAACCTTCATATAACGACCTCTTTGAGTTTTTATCACTCAAACTGGACTACATTCAGGAGAACCATCCAACAGCTGAAGCCATAATCATGGGAGACTTTAATGTACATAACGCTGCCTGGCTCAAATTCTCTAACAAAACAGATGATGCGGGTCGTCAAGCCGAGGCCTTCGCCATCACTCATGGTCTAGAACAACTGGTCGAGCTACCAACCCGCATCCCTGATGTCAACAACCAGTCTGCCAATACACTAGATCTTTTCCTCACCACCAATCCTGACCCGTATAGAATAGAAGTTTGTGCCCCACTTGGAAACTCTGATCACACCCTCATCACCACAACATGCTCTTTCCATTGACCATCGAGCTGCACAATACCACCCCGTCTCATGTGGCATTACAATTCGGCCGACTGGGAAGGTCTTCGTATGTTTTTCTCAGCGTTTCCATGGAAGAGAGTTTGTTTCTCTTCAGTAGATCCAACACGATGTGCTGAGACAATTTCTGAAATCATCATGTTGGGGATGCAAACCTACATACCGAATACCGAGAGAAGAACATCATCCTATAAGACCTGGTTTAACAGAAACTGCTCTAGAGCTGTGGCTTCCAAACAGGCAGCATACCATCGATGGCTAAAAAATCCGGGCCCTGAGACCAGAGCAGCATATGTCGAGGCTAGAGGCATATGCAAAGAGACAATAGAATGCTCAAAAGATGCCCACAATGCCAAAATAAGATCAAAACTTGCTGAATGTCCAAACGGATCCCGTTCATTTTGGTCTTTCGCCAAAGCTGTGGGAAGAAACTTCACTTCCAGCTCATTTCCTCCTCTAACCAAAGAAGATGGAACACTAGCAACGACTGCCCAGGAAAAAGCCAATATCTTTGCGCACCTATTTGCTGGAAATTCCACTCTAGATTCATCGGGAAAACAACCCCCGAACATTACACCTATTGACAGTCACATGCCCGAGATCACCTTTCGCCAACGTACTATCAGAAAGATTTTGCTGGGTCTCAACACCAACAAAGCCTGTGGATCTGACGGAATCCCGCCGATAGTTCTCAAGAAATGTGCCCCCGAACTAACACCTGTTCTTTGCAAGTTGTTCAACCACTCTTACAATTTGGGGGTATTTCCGTCCAATTGGAAAATTGCAAGAGTACAGCCAGTCCCTAAAAAAAGGCAAAAAGGCCCTACCTAGCAACTACAGACCTATCGCACTGCTATCTATTATTTCAAAGGTCATGGAAAAAGCCATCAACATCGAGCTCATGAAATATCTAGAAGACTCAGGAATTGTCAACGATAGGCAATATGGCTTCCGCCATCAGAGATCAACTGGTGACCTGCTCGCTTACGTCTCACATATATGGCAGCTATCTATTGAAAAGTACGGAGAAACTTTAGCTGTGGCATTAGATATCTCCAAGGCGTTTGATCGAGTTTGGCACCAGGGACTCCTCGCCAAGCTTCCGTCTTATGGCTTGCCCCCTCAGCTGTGTTCTCTGCTTGCTAGTTTTCTCTCAAACAGGTCTCTCCATGTAGTGGTCGATGGAGTTTCATCTGACACTCTACTCATAAATGCTGGTGTTCCGCAAGGATCTATTCTCGCACCAACACTATTTCTACTTCACATCAACGACCTGTTGAAAGCGACTCCATGTCCAGTACACAGCTTTGCCGATGATAGTACCCTCCATACCGCTTTCTCTTCCAGGGCCCCTATATCAGCCCGTGAAACCAGAAATGAACGAGGAAGAAATGTTAATAATATAAATATGGACTTAGCAACAATTCTCGAGTGGGGATCTATTAACTTGGTAGAATTCAATGCAAACAAAACACAAGCATGTCTTCCCTCTAAAAAAGCCGATCTCACTGTGCCTAACATAACTTTGTCAGGAGTAACCATACCACTGAAGTCATCCATATCGATGCTTGGTATTACTATCAGCAATAACCTTTCCTGGGAAAATCACGTGAGGTCCATTGCCAAAAGTGCATCCCAAAAACTTGGTTTTTTGTTTCGTGCCAAGAGCTATTTCACCCCCACTCAGCTGCTTATGATCCATAAGGCACAGTTCCGACCTGTCCTGGAATACTGTCCCCATATTTGGAGCGCGGCACCTAAACATATCCTGAGGCTATTGGATTCTGTCCAAAAAAGGGCAATTTGTCTCGTCGGTGATGCCTCGCTTACGAACCCGCTCACTTGTCTGGAACACCGTAGAAAAGTTGGCGATTTGTCTCTATTTTATAGATATTTTCATGGGCGATGCTCTTCTGAAATATCAACAATCGTTCCTGCTTTGGCAGTCTCTTCGAGACTAACCCGTCAAGTTCAGTCATCACACCCCTTCGTGGTCACTTTGGAGACCTGCAGAACATCACTTTCCAAAGACTCGTTCATCCAACGAACAGCGAGGCTTTGGAACTCATTGCCTAGGGAGGTGTTCCCCGAGGCATACAACCTCCAGAAATTCAAGAAGAACACCAACTCCTACCTTCTTTCCCTTGGTTCCCACGATGTTCTCTGAACATTACAGGATATCCCTTTTCGTGGGAAGCAGAACATAAGAGAAAAAAAAAAAAAATTTGAGGGCGAAGATTTGCGTATTTTTTATAAATTTCGTAGAATTTGCCAGTTACAGTAAAATTTCGTAGTATTTTGATTTTACTGTCTGGTATTGTTACTGAAACAGCTGAACCAAGATCATTGAAATGAGTAATTTCCATTTGATGTAATTCATGTCTTCTACATGCACCCATTACTCCCATAACTAATGCAACCTACAATGTAAATTAGTTTACTTAAACATATTTTTCATCAAATGGAAATATAAAACTTACTTTTGTTGCCAAATATATTTCATCTGGAGCCTGTTCAATGAAATTATCGATGTCATTTGCTGTAAAGATCTTTGACTTTTTGGGTTTGTAGCCGTTAGACTGCCGCTTGAGGAATGCTTTCAGTTTCAAATATTTGGCAATATCTATATCATTATAGATACTAAGAGTCGTTCTCAGCATTGAGAAGTGTGACCACAAAGTGGAACTTTTAAATTTTTTGGCTTAGTCGCCAAAATAAGCCATTGAAACGTTCTCGGAAAACGATTTTGTCTTTCGATCTACCTTCCATTCCAAAAAAAGGTTTTAAGCGCGTTGATACATACTCTCCGACGTTTCCGGTAATAAATTCAGTGTTGTTACCTTCGCTGCTTCTATTATGTTCGGAGGTGTCAAATCTAAGTCAATATTACTATCAATTTCCATTTTAATCAATAGTTTTTATAGAAAACAACTATGAAATTACTCGTTATCTACTAAAACTTTGACAGAAACGATCTGCTGACATTTCATCAATTTGTCGCTGGACGTCATAATTTTACAAGCCGTAGTCGTCGTGATTTGAGAGTGAACCTAGACCTAACACGAAATATACCATTTCGCATTTGTTGCTTGGCAACTTGCCTAGCAACCGATGCAAAAATGAAATTCTGTACAAAATGTGCTTGTTTATGATTGAAGTTACGGTTATAAAATGAACATTTATCGAGGTTGTCATAGAAAATTTACATTTGAATACATCCATTTGAATCAATTGAAGATTCAATTTTAGATTATAACCAATTATTTTTACTGTGAATTCATTGGAATTTTTACAGTTTAGCCCCTAAACATGCAGCACGTCTCGTTAGCCAGTATGTGGTGTAATGAACAGTTCTTCAACACAAATGCGCTTCCTTCACAAGATTAGACATATAGTTTGGCAATGCAGTGGACATTCTCTATTTTTTCCAATTGTTCAACAATCATTTTGATACTATGCAAACTCAACCGATGAACATAATTTTGTGTAGCCAGCGTTGATGTAAGACTGAAGAAACCTGTCTCATTCCATTTTCCAGCGGAGTCAAAGTAAAAAATATCCCGGTGGTGCTGAAATATACCGTTCTATTCCAGCGAAGTGGAATGATACCTCATTCCACCGAAGTAAATATGACATGAATCAATAACACATTTAGATATTATTTGTTGGAGATATATGTTGAGCGGCGATCATAAGATTATCCTTCGTCATCGGGTACCCATTTTTTTTGTCGAAGAAGTTATCATGAATATGGAAGAACATATCGTCCCTGATTTTCTGAGCGTTTTTACCCGGAAATACATCGGTTTCGATGGTTTCTGCTAACACATTGTTGAACACATGCCAGAAAGAGCTGAAGTGCAGTGTGACACAGTATGATTTTGAGCTTTGGGCTTTTTGATTTTTTGGGGGTTTTAGGGTGGGACCAAAATATTGGCTGTAACTCGACACCTCCAAATATCTATTATATCACGTTGTGACACATGCGACGTCACTTTCATTGCGGCAAAGGTACAATAGGACGGTGGGAACCGCTATGTCACAGTGTACAAAAATCATGTCCACGGTTATAGCCGCTATGTCAAATTGTCCGATTTTTGAAATGACGTCTTTAGACGTAGTGTCCAACAATGTGCAGTAACTTCTAAAATATATATATTTCGGAAAAAATATACTAGTTCCTTTTTATAAATATAAATCTTGGACCAAAAAATATTAGAGGTATTTTCCCGAAAAAAAATAAGCTATTTACTCAAATAAGCAGAACGAAAAATGGCTCTATACATAGAGTTCGAGAGTTGGAAACAACATGTTTTCTGAAATGCAATATGGATTTTGGTATACTCGGTAATGCACGTATAACAAACAAATTACAGAAGTCAACAAACATTTTGTGCTTGAGGTGAGGGTACACAGTTATGATAAATTCATCGACATTCATGAAAAAAAATATTGAAAGTGCGCTTCTGTAGCCAGGACAATAATATTTCAATAATTTAGAAAATTTATGATTTCAATTACATTGAAAAATACAGAATAAACTTGGGCAATAATTTCTATAGCATGGATTTCCGCTTGAAAAATTGTTGGAGCTTTGCCTGGTAGTTTTGAGAGCTTCAAACTAGGACCCATTACTTCCACTTCAGCCAACTCGTCCATCTTGAATCCATTAGTATACCAAACTGATGCATTTTTCTAGTTGAGGCCCGTTCGTTGTAAATAGATGGTGGTTGTTTATAACTTCTCCATAATTCACTTCAAGGTCGTATCTAGCTGGCAACATATATGATGGCTTGTACCTGGATTCTAAGGAAATATTTTCCAGAATCTCCAGATTTCCAGCTTTTAACTTCAATGTCTGGAGCTTCGAGTGCACCAATTGTGGAAGTAGATTGTAGGGTGGTCGATATGGCTCTCCAGCCTTTTCGTACCTCGACCTGTAAGGTCTTTTGTTCATTATCCTTCATCTTACCCGGGATTCCAAGACTCTTTGCGTAGCGTATCAGTTTCCTGGGAGCTGAGATCCTGATATCTGAGGGCGTTACTGAAACCCCTTCAAAGCTTTTTGCAAAACAGCGCTTGGCAGTCGCAAAGCAGGTGTTCTGCAGTTTCAGCGAAGTTCTCGCAGTAACGCCACGGTCCACTTCTGATCCATCCAATTTTTTTAGGTGATACCTCAGAGGACAATGTTACCAGTTTCAAGTCCTTCTTGTTCAACTCGAGAAGCTGTTCAGCCATCTTTGTAGATGGTCTCCGGAGCCTTTTCGCTTGTCTCTGCCCTGATACCTTATTCTAGTAGGTTTCAATTTGATCAGCTTCCCAGCGCCGAAATTCTTTGTTGATGTAAGCAGTCGCAAAGCAGGTGTTCTGCAGTTTCAGCAAAGTTCTCGCAGTAACGCCACAGTCCACTTCTGATCCATCCAATTTTTTTAGGTGATACCTCAGAGGACAATGTTACCAGTTTCAAGTCCTTCTTATTCAACTCGAGAAGCTGTTGAGCTTTCTTTGGCGATGGTCTCCGGAGCCTTTTCGCTTGTCTAGGTCCTGGAACCTTATTCCAGTGGGTTTCAATTTGATCAGCTTCCCAGCGTCGAAATTCTTCGTTGATGTGGGCTTTTGAAACACCACAAAAGGTAGCCGAGCCAGAAATTTGAGAGTTTGCGCCTTCCTTGGCATGGCTGTCATCTGCTTCATTGCCTTCGATTCCCTTGTGTCCTGGCACCCACATCAGAGTAACCTGATTGGTCGTAGCCAGCTGTCAGCTGCAAGCCTAGATTCACAGGGGTGTGACTTTGGAGCTTTAAGTGCTGCTTGGCTGTCTGATAGGATATAGATCTTTGCCCCCTGAAGCCTCTTTCAAGGCATTCTTGAGCGCAAATTTCTATAGAATGGGTTTCTGCTTGCAAAATTGTTGGGGCTTCGCCTAGGGATTATGAGAGACTGAAATTAGGACCCATTAC
The DNA here is from genome assembly GCA_018342105.1 of Gonioctena quinquepunctata. Classification (NCBI taxonomy): domain Eukaryota; kingdom Metazoa; phylum Arthropoda; class Insecta; order Coleoptera; family Chrysomelidae; genus Gonioctena; species Gonioctena quinquepunctata. The sequence goes on along the minus strand of JAFIRS010001773.1, from coordinate 73,522 downwards.
TCCTAATCCAGCCCTTTCGTGCATTTTGAAACCATCAGTATACCATACTGTTGCATTCCTTCCTAGTTGATGACCGTTTGTTGTGAATATATGATGGTAGTTTATAAATACTGCATAATTCACTTCAAAGTAGTGCCTAGCCTGGCATTATATCAGGTACAACCTGTATTCTGGGAGAATATTTTCCAGGAACTTCAGATGCCCAATCAGATTTCCAGCCTTCAAGTTTGATGTCTGGTACAGTCTGAAGGCACTTTTTGCCGCTTCTTCCATCACATACAAGTGCAGTTGCGGAAGATTCAGCAGTACCTCTAGTGCAGCAGTGGAGCACGTTAATATGGCCCTTGTGATTCCCAGACAGGCTAAACGCTGCACTTTCTGCAGCTTGATTTGTGCCGAGTGCTGTTGGGTTTCTGACCACCAAAGGTGACCATGGGTCTGAAAATTATATAACCAGTATATCATTTTTGGCTTTAAACAACATGTATTGCAAGCTGTATCCCAGGTTGCCGCTGTAGCCCTGGAAATAATATTTTTAATATAACTGTTCCATGTTAGTCAATGGTCAATTATGAATCGAGGTATTTGACATCATTCAGGGTTGGGGCTTGTAGTTCGTACTTTCGCCCCTTTGTGAATGGAACAAGCACTGTTTTGCTAGGATTTACATTCAGTCTCTCCTTTGGGCACCACCTTCTGATTGCATTTAGGGCAGTCTGCATGCAATTGGATATTATCCCGTCATATTTGCCCCTAATAGTGACCACCAGGTCATCGGCGTGACCTTGAGTCATCGGCAATTCCAGATTCATGTAGCTTCACTATCAGATTATCCATGTTCCGCGGTTCCGCTGTCATTGTGATCGTTCTTTCGCCAAGAGCAGCTACAATGATTCTGCTTTTCTGCATTGCAAGTATCCATCTGATCAGTGAGGTGTTTATATTCCTTTCTTCTAGCGATCTGAGGATGGAGTCATGTGACGTGTTATCGAAAGCACCCTGTTCATATTTTCAAACGAATCACCCTCTATAGCTATGAATGCACATAAAGCCATTTCTTTGGCCAAGTATGTCATTTCAATGCTTTCAACTAAGCATTGTAATCGTTGTTATCGTTGATTTGCTTGTTCGATAGGCGAACTGTTGTGAAGCGGTCTGTCCAAAAGGATTTCACTTCTTGTATAACAGTCAATAATTTTTCCTATTGTTTTCAGGAGAAAGGAGGTGAGACTAATGGGGCGATGAGACATTGGTGCTTCTGCTGGTGGTATGAACAGCGCTGCAGCTTTCCTCCAGGCTTTTGGTATGTGACCGAAAATGAAACTGGCCTTGAATAGCCTTTTCAAAAAAGGCTCTATTATTTCAAGGTCATTTTGTAATTAGGCGGGAAATCATCCGTCTATTCCTGCCGATTTGAAAAGTTTGAACCTTTAAATGGCCCATTTGATCTTTTGGGTGGTGAAAATTTTCCCCGCTATGCTCCTGCTGGTTCTGTTGGGGTTGTTGACAACCTCTTTCAGCAGAGCACTTTGCAGTTCGTCTTCAACAACCTTGGACCCAGGGAAGTGTGTCTGGATGAGAACACTTATGCTTTTCATTTTGTTTTTTTGCATATCCACCGTTTCTTCTTGAACAGCCTTTTCGAAAAGGACTCTATTATCTTGAGATCATTCTGAAGTAGGGCGGAAAATATTCCTTCCTTTCCGGGCGATTTGCATGGTTTGAAGCTTTTAATAGCCCATTTGGTTTTTTGGGTGGTAAATATTTTTTCCGCTAGGCTCCTGCTCGATCTGTTGGGGCTTGTGACAGCCACTTCCAGGTGAACCCTTTGCGATTCGTCTTCAGTGATCTTGAATCCAGGAAAGTGTGTATATATGAGTACATTTATACTTCCCCCTGGTTTTCCGTATACCCCCCGTTTGGCTTTTTCATTAGACCGACGCCGGTGGTATGTTCTTTGAAGAGGACTTTCTGGAGGCATTGAGCTGAGGCTAACCCTGTAATCCCCTCGCACATATGCCTCCATGTTCTCCTTCTGGATTTCCTGAGTTCTTTGTTGTACTCAGTAGAAGCTGCTTTGTGGACTTCCCAGCGTTCCTGACTCTTATTAGCTCTATTGAATGATTTACGAACTTTTTTCCTCATTTCTCTTCTGTTTTTTCGGGCATCTGATTCCTTGTGCTTTTGTTATCACAGAAACACACCGTTAATATGTGTGCGAAAATTGCTCCTCGTTAAAGTGTAAAATATATTAGTGGAAGAAGTTGTCATGAAAACCCACTGTTAATTCATAGTATAGCGTGAATAGTATCCTCAACTTATGAACTGAGTTGATGAATTCCCAAATTCCAAAGAAAACAAAGTGCATTATCAGTACGGTTGAAAGTGACAGCGCTATGCAGAAACACTTTCAGAAACATACTTTGTGAAAAAATAGGCGGAAAACAAAACATAGGATTGAATAATATATTGGATGTTATCGTTAAAAGCAAAAATGATGTAAGCACTTCATTGAAGCCAGGAAAATAGAATCCATGAGTTAAAGCATACACATATTAGAAAAGGAAAATAAAGAGCTGAAAAACAGAATTTGAAATTTGGGAGGGAGTAAAAAAGCAAATAATTTATTGGTGTTTGGCATTAGTAAACCATGAATTGAAAGATCCACAGAATTAATCTGTGGAGAATTCAAACGCCTTCTGAAAGTTGATCTACGGGAAGCAGACAGAAACAACTACTTTCCATTGGGAACATTCAGCTGAAAGCCCTCTGAAAGTAGAACTAAACCAAAAGGCACAAACGTGTTTATTGTAAATGCCTAGATAGAAATCGAGAGAAAAAAATACTCCGGGACCAACTAAAAAGAGCAAGAGCATATTCAAGTGATTATAACATCAAAGGCAGAAAACTGTTTGTGGACAATGGAGATTACACTGTTCAAGATCTGAGTGCATTCAAAAGTTGTAGTGACGCTAAATCGAATAGTGCCCCAACTACCCCTATCGTGGAAAACAGAAAGTCATCCATCAAATATTTTCCCGAGGTATTCAAAAAGACGGTGACATAAACTACTACCAACCAGCAAGTGAAAATTCCAGAAAAAATAATAGGAAAACGAAAACTTGGATTCTCCTTAATGAAAGAGAGATGTGTCATGCATGATTTCATGAACTAAATTATTTAACAATCATGACAAGTAGAGTTTAAAAAATTAAGAAAAAAACCCAAATGAAACGACTACCCAAATGCGTCTACCCAAGAAACGACACATATCAAAATATAAGGGACGGGTAATGGATCTCGATGGCCATTGATAAGTATGTTTGATCTTCGCTTCATTTTCTAACATGAATATTAAATTGTGTATAGGAAGGGTTCACGAGTGTGTGTCGATTCCCATGTCCTCGAATAGCTCAGCGGTAGAGCATATGACTAGAAATCATGAGGTCGTGGGCTCGACTTCCACTTGAGGATGCCTTTTTCCATAATTTAATAATTTGTTCACTATGCCACAAAATTCCCTTCTTTCTTGTATGTCTTTCGGACGCAATATTCTCCACTTCAACATTATATATTTGGCTAAATCTTATCAGTGGTTGAGGATCATCTTCCTAAAATCTGCTACTGAAATCGTCAAATAAACGATGACGTTGAGTGACGGGTAATGGATCCCGACGGCCATTGATAAGTACGTTTGATCTTCGCTTCATTTTCTAACATGAATATTAAATAGTGGAGGGAGAGGGTTCACGAGTGTGTGTCGATTCCCAAGTCCTCGAATAGCTCAGCGGTAGAGCATATGACTAGAAATCCTAAGGTCGCGGGTTCGACTCCCACTTGAGGATGCCTTTTTTTCTTTAATTTGATGATTTGATAATTTGTCCACTATGCCACAAAATTCCCTTCTTTCTCGTATGTCTTTCGTACGCAACATTTTCCACTTTAACATTATATATTTGGCTAAATCTTATCAGTGGTTAGAGATCATCTTCCTGAGATCTGCTACTGAAATCGTCAAATAAACGATGACGTTGAGTGACGGGTAATGGATCTCGACGGCCATTGATAAGTACGTTTGATCTCCGCTTCATTTTCTAACATGAATATTAAATTATGGAGGAAAAGGGTTCACGAGTGTGTGTCGATTCCTACGTCCTCGAATAGCTCAGCGGTAGAGCATATGACTAGAAATCATAAGGTCGTGGGTTCGACTCCCACTTGAGGATGCCTTTTTTTCCTTGATTTAATGATTTGATAATTTGTCCACTAGGCCACAAAATTCCCTTCTTTCTTACCTGAGTAATGTTCTTGCAAAATGAATAATGAAATAAATATTAAGAAATATAAGCATCTTTTTTCTTGATACTCAGTATTCTGTAACTTAAAATATTTCATATGACGTATGTGGTATGGTTGAACTCAGAAAAATATGGAATTTTGTTTTTGATATGAAAATATACCCTTTCCATTTAAAAAACTTATCGATGACGTCATATCTTGTAAGGTAGTGAGGGTAAAAATAAGTTTTTTATTAAAAAAGGTAGAAAACTAAAATGAAAAATGGACCCGTCTGAGCTTTACCTCCGGAAATAATTAACTCGTAAGAACATCGAGCGTTTCCACATTTTATGAATGCACTGTATATAAGATGTTACATAAATAAATCGAACATCAGGCCAATCGATCTAGTCCGTTATTGCCTTACGTCAATGTCATATTAATTTTTACTCGAAGTGATGTCAAACATTGGGATCAACGGTTTCGGCCGCATTGGCCGACAATTCCTACGCTGCGCAATAGAATTGGAAGCAGACGTGGTGGCAATCAACCAACCCGACTCGGATCCCAAATATATGGCCTATCTTTTCCAGCATGATTCAACCCATGGAAGATTCTTCGGCAAAGTCCACTATGACGACAAACACTTGATAGTTAACAAGCAGAAAATAACTCTTTTCAAGGAATTAGACCCAAAAAAAGTACCGTGGAAGAGTGCTGGTGTAGAGTACGTAGTGGAAAGCTCTGGAAGTTTCACAACCATAGAAAAAGCCAAGGGGTTCATCGACGCAGGAGTCAAGAAAGTGATTATCAGCGCACCTTCCAAAGATGCTCCAATGTATGTTTGTGGAGTGAATTTGGATAAATACAACCCAAAAGACAAGGTGAGATTTCATTTAATCTTTGTAATTTTTACTCTCATATATTCAAACCGATATTATATGATCAGATAGATAAACAATAAAAACCGAATCGATCCAAATATTTTCCAACCATAACCAGTTTACAACCATTTATGTGTATATCATATTAGAAGAAGCGTTTTTCATTCGTCTTTTTCGAACATCTTCACAAGGGTACTGGGTACCTGAAAATATAATGTTGAAGACCTTGCGAAGCAAGGGTGCATACCACACATTGAACTTTCCGATTCCATAAGTAGCCCCATTGCATCTCATGTATGTATTTCAGGCCACGTGCTTCTTGGTACCTAATTATTTGAATGGAATATATGTTTTATCGATGGACTTGTGGAATCTCTATATAATTCCACTAATTATTTGGATACTAGTGACTGTCAATGAATGAATACATAAGCTAGTAACTAGGTTGATTCATTTTAAAACACACACTCACACATACATACATATATATAATATATATATTTATATATATATATATATATATATATATATATATATATTTATTTTTTTGGGGAGGTTTTCTTGGGTTTTGGATTCTTTGAAAACAATATTTCAGTAGTTCGTAGAAGACGTTTCGTTTCTGGCCGGGGACATTTTCAATTCTTTATTTATTTTTTTTATATAGAAACATACATGGTTTGCTTGGCAGAAAGTTCGCTATTTTTTGGAAAAAAAACTGCGAGTAATGATCGTGGTTGTAATTATACAGTTAGGTGTTTGGTTTTTGTGCCTCATTATGTTTTTGTGGCTATAGTTATTAAAATCGGATATCTTATTCACTTTTGGAAAGTTTATTTTCTTGGCTGTGCCTGCGTTCATTGAACTGTACTCAGAGAGACAATCCACTTTTCTGTTTCTTCTATTTTTTCCAAAATTTCTGTTTCTGTAGTTTGTCTTTCTACCTCACTTTCTTTAACATTTTCACTTTCTTGCATACTTTTTTCTTTCGGAATTTCTTGATCTTTCAGAATGACAGAATTGTATTTTCTTGACTGGCATTCGTTCGTTTTCCTCATAAAAATCACATCTCTGGCTATCTTTATCGTCCTCTTCTCAGGATCCCAAAGTCTGTACCTATTTGGAGCATATCCGATAAATACTAGTTTTTCACTTCGTGTATCTAACTTTTTAATATATCCTAATATTTTGGCAAATGCATCACATCCAAAAATTTGTAATTGGGATAAATTTGGTCTCCTTCCCGTTCACTTTTCAGTTGGTGTTTCATCTGCAGCATGTGAAGGACTTCTATTCAATATATAGACAGCCATAACTCTGATTCCATATTGGATTCGAAGAGTATAGCTCTTATTTTCTCTTGAATGGTTCTATTGAGACGCTCAGCTCTACCATTGAGTTGTGGTGTGAAAATGATCAAGTAGTGTGGAATTATTCCACGATTTTCGAACGAACTCTTTAAGTAATTGCTTGAATACTCCCCTCCATTGTCACAACGGAATTTGGATACTCTGAGGTTGAAATAGACTTCTACTTCTTGAACATACTGTTTTATGTACTCTTCGGTTTCAGTTTTAGTTTCTGATAGATAAATCATCGTAAAATGAGTAGAATCATCAAGAAGAGGAAGAATATATCGTTTTTCGACCCAGGTTTTAGGTTTGATAGGTCCACAGATGTCAGAATGTATGATTTGCAACGGTCTTTCAGCTCCAGTCTTTCCGTTTGGGAAGGAAATCTGGTTTGCTTTGCTTCAACACAAATTTCACAAGGCTGACTCAACTTGTCTACATCTTGCTCGGTGATATTGAGGCCATTCACTATCATGTCAACTTATTGGGGTTACTGATTTATATCAACAGAAAATAAACCATTTTCCAACCGACTATTACTTCTTCATCATTCTTACCTATTATCACCTCATTTTCTTCGAATAGAACTTCTCCTCCGTTTTCTGTGATGCGATTGACCGACAATGAGTTTTTCGACAAATCGGGAACATAATAAACGTCATTCAGATTAATTTTCTCTTGTACTGACTCTGCCAATTTCTGTTGACCTCATTGATTCTGTTTTCTTCGCAATTCCAGAAGTAGATATTTCTGTTTTTGAATTCTTGAGTATGGTATGATCATTGATTAGATGGAAGGTTGTAGCAGAATCTACTATGAACATTTCCTTGGAGCTCTTAACATCACTACATGCCAAAAAAGCTACTCTGTCAGGTTCATTGGTTTTAACTTGTTTATGATTATTGTTTCTGAAGTAACAATTTCTTTCTTCGTGGTTGTTTTTATTGCAGAGCATGCATCGAAATTGTTGTTTTCTATTTGGACAAAACTTGAAAAAATGAGATCCTTCATTACAAATATAACACTTTTTCGATGAACCTTCTCTATTTTCAGGAATTGAGTTGGATCTATTGTTGAATTTCTGAACAGTTTTTAATGCAACGGGTTCTGGTTCAGCTTGGCATTTTATTTTTGCTTCTTCTGCTAATAATCGTGATATCAAGTTCGACAATGTTTTATCTGAAACAGCAGTCGACTTCCAGGCGGTACTGAAGTATTTGTATTGTTCTGGTAAACTGGCCAATATTTTTGACATTATCATTGCATCGTCAATTTTTGTGCCTAACGAAGTCAATTTATATGCAAGGTTTTGCATATGACTAACATGGTTCGAGATATCTGAGCCCTTTTGGTAACTACAGCAAAATAATTCTTGGAGAAGATTACATTTTTGCTGCTCCGTATCTCGTTCATAAATACTTCCAAGTTCATCAAACATTTCTTTCCTAGTTTTGCAATGGATAATGTGCATTAAGAACCTCTCTATCGATGGTTGTTATTATGGATTTTTGAGCTCGTGCATCTTCTTGTATCCACTCTGCCTTCTCTTTTTCTTTGATTGACGGTAGGGTTTTGGTACCGTTTACAATTTCATATACACCTTGAGCTTTGAAGAACACTTCTAACTGAAATTTCCACACTGAAAATCCTTCTTCATCGATAAATTTCTCAGTATTGATTTCTTCTGATTTAGACATTGCTCTTGAGAAACTTGGTAGCTTGGTTTTACTTCTTTGGTTTTTACTTTCTTGTCTTATCTCCGTGTGGTTTTTATTCATCTGAGTTTTATGTCGAAGAGTTTTCTGGGCCAATAACCTTATGAATCATTCAATACATATTAAAAGAATAACTTTTATTTTATATTCTGAAATACATATGTCAGAAAATTGACTTATTCACACTCATATTGTTTTTTATAACTGAACAATCAATTATTTTCAACACACAGTGGAAACAATATATAAGAGAAGGCTTTTATTGAATTCACTCTCAACACTCCCATTTAAATTTACATCAAAGCCTTCGAAAAATCAAAATAAAATGGCTCTCACGACCAAAGATACAAAATATTCAAACACATTATCTGTCAATAGTCATGTCAGTTAAAATATATTTTCTCAGATTTCCAAAGATGCTTGCCTTCAAAGATTTTGTGAAAATATCAGCTGACATTCAGACGAACAATATTCCAAATCGAAGTCATGTTCATCAATCTTTCCTTTTATGAATTTGAAACGATTTGCTCTATATTTCAGAATCACAACCGGTTTTAATCATATGTATTGCACTTCGATTATCAAGCTTGAAACACACTTTGAGATCTTCATTTGTAAGCTCTTTGAAAATATTCTTTAGAAAAAGTACTTCTTTCACACATGCGCTCGCTGTAATAAACTCTGATTCGGCTGTACTCAAAGAGACAATCGGTTGATGCCTTGTTCCCCATGTCACAAGTCCACCAGCAAAAAATATGACAAAGCCGCTTCGATTTAGACGAGTTTTGGAACCATTCGCATAATCAGCATCGCTATATGCTTCTAATAGATGTGGGTTTCCGTTAGCGCAATAATCGATGGATAAGTTTCGCGTGCCTTGAAGATATCTTGAAATCCTCTTGATTTTAGTAACACCATTTTCAGTTGGATTTTCCATGTTTCTTGATGCAATATTCACAGCTAAATTTATGTCTGGTCTGGTGCCGTTGGATAAATACAATGAATTCCCTACTGCTTCTCTGTATGGAAATTTCATGTCAGTTCTGTCATCACTTGTCAACATGTCACTGGTACTGTTACAAGTCACCGACGGAGTTTTTACTGATTTAGATTCTGTCATTGGAAATTTATTCAATACTTCCTTGATATACGATTTTTGATGAAGACTGATCGAATTTTCCAGATTTAGTATTTCCAGGCCAATGAATGGGGTAGGTTCTTCCTCAATTGTTATTTCGAATTCTTTTTGTAGTTCTTTCAGAAGACGATTTATGTCGGTTTCTTCAATTCCAATAAGAAGTCCATCATCCACATAAATGGCTGAAAAAATATTGTTTTCCCGATTTCTGAACACGGACTTGACAGTTTTCAGCTGGTTCAGTCCTTTCTTCTTGAGAAACTTCACCAATCTTATATTCCAGTTCGAAAGTGCCTGTTTCAGTCTATAGAGAGACTCCTTCAGTACACAGACATTTTCACATTCTTCTTCAAAACCTTCTGGAAGCTTCATATACAGGTTTTCGTCCAAATGTCCATAGAGAAAAGTTGTTTTCACGTCAAACTGCTTGATGATTTTATTTATAGATTTGGCGTATGCAAAAAGCATCCTCAATGTTGCTATTGAGACCACAGGGCTGAAAGTCTCATCATAGTCAAAACCTTGTATTCGCTCAAAACCTCGAACAACTAGACGTGCTTCGAATTATCCTCCATCTTTCATGCGAAATACCCATTTACTTGACGGAAGTTTCTTGTCTGTAACGTTACTTCCCGGAATGAATTCAAAGACTTCATTTTTCTTCAAAGACATTTTCTCATTTTGAATAGCGTATTTCCATTTATTGCTTATGTCAAAAGAACGTAGTTATGGAATCTTATTGGCATTCTTTTCGTTCTCGTGGGACGAATTTCTTCCACTTTTCTCTTTCTCCTATTTCTTACAAAATTTCTGTTTCTGTAGTTTGTATTTCTACCCCCTTCCATTAACATTTTCACTTTCTTGCATACTTTTTCTTTCGTAATTTCTTGATCTTTCAAAATGACAAAATTGTTTTTTCTTCACTGGCATTCTTTCGTTTTCTTCATTTCGTGTATCTTACTCTTTAGTATATCCTAATATTTTGGCAAATGCATCACATCTACTATGAATATGTCCTTGGAGCTTTCAACATCACTACATGCCAAAAATGCTACTCTGTCAGGTTCATTGGTTTTAACTTGTTAATGATTCTTGTTTCTGAAGTAACAATTTCTTGCAGAGCATGCATCGAAATTGTTGTTTTCTATTTGGTCAAAACTTGGCAGAATGAGATTCTTCATTACAAATATAACACTTTTTCGATGAACCTTCTCTATTTTTAGGAATGAAGTTGAATCTATTGTTGAATTTCTGAATAGTTTTGAATGCAACGAGTTCTGGTTCAGCTTGGCATTTTATTTTCGCTTCTTCTGCTATTAATCGTGATATCAAGTTCGATAAAGTTTTATCTGAAACAGCAGTCGACTCCCAGGCAGTACTGAAGTATTTGTATTGTTCTGGTAAACTGGTTAATATTTTCGACATTATCATTGCATCGTCAATTTTTGTGCCTAACGAAATCAATTCATATGCAAGGTTTTGCATATTACTAACATGGTTCGAGATATCTGAGCCCTTTTGGTAACTACCGGAAAATAATTATTGGAGAAGATTACATTTTTGCTGCTCCGTATCTCGTTCGTAAATACTTCCAAGTTTATCAAACATTTCTTTGCTAGTTTTGCAATAGATAATGTGCATTTCTATCGATGGTTGTTATTATGAATTTTTGAGCTCGTATATCTTCTTGTATCCACTCTGCCTTCTCTTCTTTTTTGATTGACACTAGGGTTTAGGTACCGTTTACAAATTCTTATACACCTTGAGCTTTGAAAAACACTTCTAACAGAAATTTCCCCACTGAAAATCCCTCTGCATCGATCAATTTCTCAATATTGATTTATTATAATTTAGACATTGCTCTTGAGAAACTTGTTAGCTTGGTTTCATTTCTTTGGTTTATACTTTCTTGTCTTATCTTCGTGTGGTTTTCACATAGGAGTTTCATGTCGCAGAGTTTTCTGGGCCCATAATCTGATGAATTATTCAATATATATTCGAAGAATAACTTTTATTAACCGACGAAACCAAAATGGAAAAGGTTCTCTAGTCGACGCTTATTTTTTTTTCTATGTATGACCACGCATAACTTTTTACTGAGACTTTCCGATTTGGAGTTGGTCTCATTCGAATAATAGAGATGAAATCCACCCCTAAGAGTAGCAAAATGAAGGATATTGATCACTCGGCCTCTGAATTCTGGTGCGTTAACCGATATCAGGCATAACTTTGTACTGGGTTCTGCGATTTGGATGATTCTTTTTTATTAGATAGGGTTAACCTCATAGTTGATCATATTTGTATTTCGATGATTGATTTTTCACTTGTGGACATTGGCACACATATGTAGTTGACAATGACAGATCGCTACTGTCATTACTTTTGTTCTCCTACATCCGTCACAATCATTATATTCTATGAGAGGATGAAATGATATACAGAGTAATGAAATAAACAAACCAGGACTACAAAAATAATTTATATTACAACAAATAGTAAAAGTAGATAATCATATTATTTAACTGGTAATAGTTTTTATCATTATTACTATAAACAAATTTAAAAAAGGTTGTTATAAATCTGGCTTAAGTTTTTGATATCATTCCTATTGTAAATGCTATTGGGGTCTTTTTTAATATGTATCATTTTTTTTTAATATGTTCTTACTCTTGGATTCCTTTCTTTGGTCAAAATTTCAACGTTTTTAGTGTCAAACTTATATTGATTTTTTTTTCGTGTTTGGATAAAGCTGTAATGTCGGTTTTTGAGTATTTGTGGGCTTGTCCTCGTTACTGAAAATATTGTTTTGTTTGACCTATATAGGTACTTCGACAGTCTTTATACGGAGTTTGTTTGTTTTTTGGTATTTCTGGTTTTAATTTGGAATAAATGGTTTATTTTGTTCGTATTTGTCAGTCGGTGTCAAATAGTTATGTTGTGTTTTTCCATTGTTTCAATAATCTTATTCGATGGTTTGTCTATGTATGGTAAAGGTATGTATGTTATTGTTTTCTTTACTTCATCATCATTTTTATCGTAAGTGGCTGGAGTAATTATTTTCTTTCAATATATTCTTGATCAGTTCTATATTATTTTTCCTGAATTTCGGGTGAGCAAGCTTTATAGCTCTGTCAGTTAAATTTTGAATAACATTTTTTTTGTAACTAAGGGGTGCGTTTGACAAATAGTTTGTGTAACGATTTGATACATTTGGTTTAATAAACCAGTTTCTGAAAATTTTTCCGATATTGTCGTGTATTATTGTTCTCTCGAGAAAGTTTATTTGTTTTTCTATTTTTTTTTTCTATTGTAAATTTCAATCTAGGATAATATTTATTAAATTTTTCTATAATTTCATCAACTTTGTCAGTTGGAATACAGGTTAAACAATCATGCCTACATATCGTTTGAAGAATATTGGTTTGAAAGTTAGTGATTTGATGATCTTTTCTTCAACATACTCCATAACCAGATTTCTACTATTGCAGCAATTGGAGGTCCTATTGCAATTCCGAATATTTGTGAGTAGTATTTATTTTCATATTGAAAGTATATTGAGGTTGAAAATAGTACGATTCCTTTCAAAAACTCTCCTGAGGTTAGTGTTGTGTGACTTCGTATTTCATGCCATTTTTCTCTTATGATATCTATCGCTAATTTTGTTTCTATATTTGTATATAGAGAAACTTTATCCAGAGATATTATTATATGATTTTGTGGTACTGTTATATTGCGGAAAATTCCACGAATTACCAGGAGTTTTTCACATAGTAATCATTTTTTCCAATAACATTTGAAATAATTTCTGAGAGGAATTTGGATAAGTTGTAAGTGGCAGATTGAATATTGCTGACAATAGGGCGAAGGGGGATTTCCAGTTTTGTGTAATTTGGGCAACCCGTATATTGTTGGAGGTTAGGCGTTGTGTATATTGAGTATGTTTTTTTTACCTGATGTATAAGTGTAGACAAGAGCCAATTATTTACTAATTTATTAACTTTCGCTTGAAGTTTTTCTGTGATGTTGAATCTCTTCTTTTTATATGTGGTTTTGTCCATTAGCAAATTTTCTAGTTTTTCTTTGTATACAGATATTTGCATGATTACTGTTTTGATAGTTTTATCAGCCCTAAGTATAAGTTATTCGGTATTTTCCTTTAAAAAGTTTTAGTCTTTTTTGAAAGTTTGTTGGAGATATTTTTTGATTTTTTTTTCGTTTTTCAAAACTGGTTTTGAAGTTGGTAATGATGTTATTGATTTTGTGTCTGATTCCATTCTGATTTTGGCTCGTTTGATAGGTAATTCCAGATTCTGAATTCGCAATTATCGATTCTATAGGGATTTCCCTATTTTGGTAGTTGTTAATTCAGAATCTGGAATTACCTATCAAACGAGCGAAAATCAGAATGAAATCAGACTCAAAATCAATAACATTATTACCAACTTCAAAACCAGTTTTGAAAAACGAACAAAAAATTCTTTTCTCAGTTAAAATTTTATCCAACGGAATAAACACTACCAAGAGACTCTTTTTAGAGATGGTTCACATTCCACAGGCAGAAAATCCTCTGAATAAAAAAACAGATTTGAATCATTTGAGTGAGATTTACTCTTAATTAATTTTTTTAGACAATCCTAATGTGAGGGAGAATCAGCAGATTACCCCCATGGATGCAAATAACATAGTTTGATTATTTCAATCCACATCAATCTCATATTCACCCATCTAAATTCATTTTGATAGTCAATTAACTTTTATTTAAATCTATATATAGAAATATTTCATGCCATTGTGAAGTTCACTTAATAATACTACTTCATTCCCAGTGGTCTATGTGATCTGTTGTGTCAGTCTATTTGAGAATTCATTCAGTCACATGTCTAGTTGACAGCCCTTTCAAAGAAAAACACGATCCAAAAGTCTCAATTTAATAATAAATTTTTTACGTATGTATGTGGATTGTGGTTGATTGAACTCGAATTTAACATATGTAACGTGACCACCAATATGGAGAAAGTTTCGAAAAATTCATTACGAATGGTTATTTTCATGGAAAGCAAAAATTATTTTGAAAAATTATTTATTTACAATTAAAAACTGTGAGTTTTTTGTCCTTAATAACTTTATTCATTTGAGAGTATGTCTTGAATGCTGGTGCAAAATTTGAAAAACTTTTTTTACTATCACTTTTGCTGGTGCAATGTTATCTTACAACTTTGTTCGTTTTTTAAAACTTTAAATCTGAAGAGTAATAATAGGCAAATTTTTCCGTCCGCATTCAAGTTTTATGCACAATACTTTTGTAACGGTTCAATGTCTCGTTACAACAATATATCTGAACCCATTATAACCGATTCATTTTTCATTTTATAATACTCCGTTTCGTATTGTCAGACCTCTTTCTGGTAATGAATTTAACAAAACAATGAGGGTGATCTACTTCTTATAATAGGGAACTATTATAATTCGCTGTTTGGAGGCCGTGGGCCATTGATGGCATATGCATTCACTTATCGATCGTTCGAATTCGAAATATTTATCGATATATTGTTTTTCTGAATAGGTTTTTGATCGATGGAATTCGTTGTGGTACGAAAATAGGAATATTGGAGATGGGCAGTTGAATTTCGGCCATTGTGTTTTCAGTTGGTTGAACAGTTACGCAAATTTCTCTGAAATGATTTTCAGCCACAGAGTGGGATATGATTCTGCGAAACTGATTATTTAGTTCTTTCGTTGGTGAATACC
Source organism: Gonioctena quinquepunctata (assembly GCA_018342105.1). NCBI lineage: Eukaryota > Metazoa > Arthropoda > Insecta > Coleoptera > Chrysomelidae > Gonioctena > Gonioctena quinquepunctata. The sequence goes on along the minus strand of JAFIRS010001773.1, from coordinate 58,410 downwards.
GATTTCGCTGTTGTTTGGAGAAGGAACTATCTTCCTAGGAAGGATTTATTTTCAACCGATTGAAATTCATAAATTTCGCCGATCAGTAACGAAGCATCCATTACAAGATTTTCAGTTGAGGTGATGCAAACCCTCATCCAGAGGTATGTTCATTATATTTTCTGTATCCGTGTGTTCGGAATGTTTGGGTACTTGCATTTTCTCATGCACTATTCGTTTTTCAGGGTTTTAGTGCACCCCTTTTGGTTACCATCAATGATTTTCTTGTCTTCTATGTACCTGGTGAAACTTATTCGTATGATGAGATGTTGAGGTTGGATGCTGACTATTAACCATTTACGTGACCAAGGACGTTAGTTAACAAAACTGAACATCATTTTGGAGTTATACCACCAAGTGATTAGAGTTCTTAAGCTTCTTCGAGTATCTTCGTTGGATTTTTTTTCTTGGGTGGAGCACCAAGGATCCTACAGATAAGCCTAGCATTACGAACTGATTTATTATAATTGATTTTGTCTCTTGCATGTGCGCATTTGAGCACCCATTCCTAGTAATTTCATTTGATATTGCACTTCAACAAAAGGACTTCGCAAATTTGGCGCCCATCCACGGGGCTCGAGCATTTTTTATATATATATATATATATATATATATATATATATATATATATATATGATGTGTCACAACGCTTTTTAACGCATTTCAATTTTGTAATTTTGAAATTTTGTTTCGGTCATTCAACTTGAATGGTATAGTGTGGTACTCTGTGGTAGGTTCGAGTTTCAGATATTTGCGGACGTAACAATATTTTCCAGCGTCCCGGCGCCTAGTAACACTTGGTCTTGTGAAGTTTGGTTTGAATATTAGTGTGTTTTGTGGGTGTATATGTGGTATTATCACCATTAGCGACCATACACGTAGAATTCAGGTGGGAAAACGTAGAGACGCTTACCTACGCTCACCGACGCCAGGCGTCGATTTGTTGTTTTTCGATTTTTTTTTTCAACGTTCCGTAAGAGCAAGTTATTACACTCGAGTTTGAGAAATAGATTTTTTTTGTTAGATCAAAAATGGAGGGTAAAGTAGAAGTGAATCGCTTAGAGAAAGAAGAACTCTCGTATGAACTTGACATCAGAGGTATAACAGGCTTGACGACAGTTGACAGTATAAGAAAATCTCTAAGAAATTTACTGAAGTTAGAAAAAGCTGGTACTAGTCTGACTTTTCCATCATATCCGTTCACTTTTGACGAAGATTCTGTTCATATTGAGAGAAAAATTAGTGAAATTGAAATATTATTCTGATAGTGAAACTAGTTCATCTTTTTCGAAAATGTATTCCAAACTTTTGCATATCTTTGAAAGAACTGGGAGATCTGTTTCAACTAAGGATAAAGAACATTCAAAACGATCGACATTTTTGATTGAGTTGTTAGAATTGAAGTCGAATTTATTGTCGAAGACAAGAAAATTTAAACGAGATTCACGAAATTCACAAATCCGCAAATTGCCCAAATTGCAGTTGAGCATGATAGGACAGGCAGGACATTCATCAAGCCGTGCCAGTTCGGTAAGTAGTAACTCTGATGATGATCATTCATCAGTACATGGCAGAGTTTTCCCAAATACTCAAAATAATCCTTCAGTGTCAATCCAGACCATTCCTGTAGCTAAATGGGGTTTGAACAAATTTAGTGGAGATTGCAAAATGTCATTGAGCGCTTTCTTGGAGAATGTAGAGGAACTTTGTATATTTAGGAATGTAACAAAACAGCAGTTATTTGCTTCTGCTTCCGATATATTTACTGAGCAAGCTTCATTCTGGTATAGATCTATGAGGTCAAAATTGAATTCATGGTCCGATCTGGTAGACGAGTTGAGACAACAATTTCAACCAGTCAACTTCAATGTTGAACTATTCGAGGAGATCCGTTGTCGAACGCAGGGACCAAACGAATCTATAGGAATTTATATTGCCATAATGAATAACATGTTTGATCGTCTCACAGTATCTGTTAGTGTAAATGCTAGGTTGAAAATGTTACTTCAAAATATCACTCCATTCTATCAATGTCAGTTGAGCTTAGTCGAAGTCCATACCGTAGCTGAGTTATTGCAATTATGTAGACAAATTGAGGCTCGAAAAATATCTATAGATTCATATAGTCCACCTCCTAAAACTAGAGCTAATTTAATCGAACCCGATTTAGCGTATATATATATTCGTCTTGTTCCTCAATTGCTGGTAGTAGCAGTGAAGGACATGAAGTACATGGTTCTCGCAATAATAGCTCGAATAGACGGTGTTGGAATTGTGGTAATGATTCTCACCTTTCCATGGCATGCAAAGAACCCCAAAAGACATATTGCTATTCATATGGTCATCCCAACGCGACAAAACGTACTTGCCCTAAATGTAATGGACAAAGACAGGGAATCTACCGGGAGGGACGTCAGTAAATGACCTACTCACGTCCCGTGAAACCAATTCTGCTAATTTCAGGTCAGTTAAATGCATTTTAGACTTTGTGCTTTCTCATGCTCAAGGAGATTAGAGACCTTATGCCAGCGTTTAAATTTTTGGTAAAAAACTTTCAGGCTCATTAGATACAGGTGCTAGCCACACTATTTTAGGTAATAAAGGATGGAAACTCCTCAAAGATATAGGTTTAAGTACTTTGGATAGAACCAGTGTATCAAGTGTAACGGTAGCTAATGGAGATAAGTGTGAGTGTTTAGGTGTTTCACATGTTCCGGTTAGGTTGAAAGATTCGGAGAAAATTATAGATATATTAGTTGTGCCTATTCTCAGTCACACCCTCATTTCAGGGGTAGACTTCTGGGTGCGTATGGGTATAGTCCCAGATCTTCGTTCGGAGGAGTGGAAATTCACTCAGGTAAATGGAACATTTGCCGACATTAATGCGGTAGAGGCTTTACATTCTCGTGAATTGTTGACTTCAGATCAAGTCGAAATTTTGGACAAATTGGTAAATGATTGTTTTGTTCGCATGGGGAATAGCTTAGGTTGTACCAAAGTATTTGAACACGAAACCGAGTTGTTGCACAATGGTGAACCTATTAAACAGCGTTTTTACCCTGTTTCGCCAGCCCTGATGAAGCATATCGATGGGGAGTTGCAGGATATGCTCAAAAAGGATGTTATTGAGCCCTCTTCAAGTCCTTTGAGTAGTCCTATTGTGATGGTAAGGAAGAAGGATAATTCTTGGAGGTTTTGTGTAGATTATCGAAAGGTAAATAGGGTTACCAAACATGATGCATACCCTTCCTTTCATCTCGAATATTCTGGATAAGTTGAGGGACGCTAGATATCTCACCAGCCTTGACATTAAGTCCGCCTATTGGCAAATTGCAGTGGAGGAGTCCTCTCGCCCTATAACCGCATTTACTGTGCGCGGTAGGGGCCTCTTTCAATTCGAAAGGTTGCCATTTGGGTTGAATGCCGCTCCCGCCACATTCCAAAGGATGGTGTCGACCTTGAGCCTTTTTGTTTCAAGTATCTTGATTATATAGTTATTACCACGCAAACATTTGAGCAGCACATCAAAATATTGTCTATGGTTTTTGAGAGACTCATATCTGCTGGGCTGACTCTCAGTCAGGAGAAGTGTTAATTTTGTCGAAGAGAGTTACAATTTTTGGGATATGTTGTAGATGAAAATGGTCTTCATGTAGACCCTGGCAAAGTAGTAGTAATTTTACAAATTCCCACCCCATCCAAAATTTCTGAGGTCCGTAGTTTGATAGGTACTGCTAGTTGGTATAGACGGTTTATTCCCGACTTTCCATCGGATATCCAGCCTCTGACTGAACTTTTGAAGAAAAATGCCAAGTTTGTTTGGACACCTCGTCAGGAAGCGGCACTAAGAGAGGTTGAGGAACATCTCATTTCAGCCCCTGTGATGGCTTGCCCTAATTTAGATTTGCCATTCATCGTTCAGACAGATGCAAGTGCATACGGTATCGGAGCAGTGCTGACACAAAACCATCCTGATGTTGGCGAACGGCTGGTCAGTTATTTGTCTCGATCACTCACGAAACATGAGAGAAAATTTTCCACTACTGAACGGGAGTGTTTAGCTGTGATTTGGAGTGTAGAGAAACTTCAACCTTATATAGAGGGAATCCACTTTACCGTTGTAACAGGCCAGTGGTCACTGTGCTGGCTCAAAAACCTTGAGGACCCTACAGGACGCTTAGGTAGATGGAGTTTGAAACTTCAGCAATATTCATTCGATCTTGTTCATCGTGAGGGCAAGGAAAATGTCGTACCTGACATGCTTTCCCAAACTGTTCCTATCATCAATGCATTGGATGTAGCTGTCAATGTGGATCTCGGGAAAAGTGATAAATGGTATGACCGAATGTTGTACGACGTTGATGGCAATCCCCTACGTTTTCCAACTTGGCGTATTTCTGATTCCAAACTCTATAAGTACGTCCAGTGCAATAAAATTTCTGGTCTGGATTTTCATGACGATTGGAAGCTCGTTATTCCTAAGAATAAACGAAAAGACATTTTGTTGAAGTATCATGATGATCCTCAGGCTGGACACCCCGGGGTATTCAGAACTTTCAAGCGTGTATCTGAGCATTTTTATTGGCCTCAAATGAAGGCAGATATATCTTCGTATGTTAAAAGATGTAAGGTGTGTTGTGAAAACAAACCGGAACAGCGGAAGCCGGCCGGTTTGTTGACACCTCATAGGGTTAGAAACAGACCTTTCCAGTCAGTATGTTGTGATTTGATAGGCCCTCTTCCTAGGTCCAATCGTGGGTTTAAGTTCATTTCAGTAATAGTTGATAATGTCAGCAAGTATTCTCTAGTGATTCCCCTACGCAATTCTACTGCGAAGTTAGTATGTACGGCTGTGGAAGATCACTTATTTTTGATGTTTGGACCACCTGAATTTCTACTTTCCGATAATGGTAGTCAGTTTCGAAGCAAGGAGTTCAAGAATTTGCTTGCTAATTATGTGGTTGAGCAGATTCTCACTGCCAAATCCAAAAATCCAAAAATATATATTACTATCACAGTATCTGATACATTAAAAACTTAACTACTATGTACAATTCATAACATTAAATCTACAATATCTTCCTGGATCCTTTTCCCGGGTAGGAGGGTGGGAGAGGGGAAGGGATTTGAGCTCTCAGTTAGGGGAAATGTTGACTGTTTTCTTGCCCTCCCTGGGGGGCGAAGAGACAGCCCCTGCTGCTGTTGGCAGGTGAGCAATTCTTAGGAACATACTAGTTTGTTTCGTTTAGGCTATTCGTCGTTGTAGGCGCCTCCTGCCTGAGGCTTATGCACCTTTTTCTATTTTGCTTAGTACGATATTTCTTAAGTGGTTGTATTCTTCCTTATGCTCGTATAATTCGTTACCCTCTGGGAAAAATTGCAAAAAACCTAGTTCTAATAATTACGTTCTCACTCACGTAGTGTGTTATTTTCCTTTTTCATGTTTTCCCGGTCCCTTGATTTGTTCTGGCTCCTATATCTCATTATAGAGGTTTAGGGCATCAAAGATTACCCCATGCTTTCGTCTCTGATTAGCCCTGACGTTGGTCATTTCCGCCGTGAGCGGACTTCCAGAGATATGATATCTGAAAAATGTATCGGAAATTCTGGTAATGTGGTCTGACAGTTTTTCAACTTTAGCCAGCTCGCGAAGGTCGTCCAACCGGATATACCTACTACTATTTGTAGCTATACGAAGTGCTTTGTTCTGCAGTCTCTCAAGTCTCAATATTTGAGTTTTTGACAGACTGCAGAATATTGGACAGGCGTATATCATCGCCGGTCTAATTATTTGTTTGTAGATTCGTGTTTTATTATCTAGCGATGGGCTGGAATTGCGTGCAATGAGGGGGTATGTTCGCTTAATTGCGGCCCCCCCCCCTCTGCAATGCCAGTGCTATATGTTTGTGCTGATTCATACGCGTGTCCAATTGTACTCCCAGGTATCTCACTGAGGGCTTCTCAATCACTCTGTTGTTTTCAATCTTCAATTTCCCAAGGATCTTCACGTTGGTTGGTTTCCTTGTGAAATTAATGACCTCCGTCTTATTAGGATTCAACTTGATCTTGTTCTTCCCCATATACGGTATAACCAACAGATCCAGATGAATCTGGAGCTGCCTGGCAGCCACTTCGCTATGAAACGAGTGGGTATAGATCGCGGTGTCATCCGCGAACATAGCCGTGCTCGTTTGAGCGAAGGTCGGAAAGTCGTGCGTATACAACGAATACAAGATTAGTGATAGCGAAGACCCCTGTGGGACCCCCGCACCGATTGCATGTTCCAGTGAGCTAGTTCCGTTTACATTAACTCTAAAAGTCCGCCCAGTTGGGTATGATTCAAGAATTTTAATGAGGTAGAAAGGCATGCGTGCCTCCGACATTTTAGTAATTAACCCCCCTGTCCAGACGGTATCAAAGGCTTTTTGCATATCCAGAAAGACCATAACCGTGTTGCGGTCTCCGTGGAAGGCTTCCTTCACCCTGTGAACAACTCGGGCTACTTGCGAGGTCGTTGAATGACCTCTCCTGAACCCGAATTGCTCAGCCGGGATAACTCTCCGTTCCTCCTCGAATTCCACAACACGATTCAAGAGGACCTTATCGACCACTTTGGCCACTACACTAAGAAGCGTGATGGGTCTGTAGCTATCTATGTTGTGTTTTTCCTTTCCGGGCTTCAGAAGCGGAATAACTTCAGCTTTCTTTGGGCAATCTGGATAGCGTTGCCACTTTATGATAGCATTTATAATGTGGATTAGTTGGACCAGCGATTTTCTCGGCAGGTTCTTGAGAAGAACGGCATCCAATTTATCTAGGCCTGGCGCTTCATTACGTGGCAGGCTCTTAATGACCCTCAGAACTTCTTCATAGTTGGTTAGAACTTTCTGAAGTTCCGAGGGTGGCATTCTTATTGAGGGCGTATTTTCGATATTTTTGGCCACATTTGTGATCCTCACGTGTTCGGCCGTTGTGTCTGGTTCGATTTCATGGACTTTGCTGAAATATTTCCCGAACAAATCAGCTTTCTCCTGCGGTTCCGCCACCAACCGCTCAGGTCCACTCACTATGGCTGGGACAGGCTCTCTTTTCCTTTGAAACACTTTCGTCATGTTCCATAGTGAGTGATCCCTCACGTTGAGGTTCTCAAGCTTACGACTCCATATAGCATTAGTATTGGCTTCAAGCAACACCGTTATTTTGGCCCCCAACCTCATGAACTGCTCTTTGTGTTGGGGGTTTCTGGTGGTTTGCCATTTTTTTCTTTCTCTGTTCTTTACCTTTATTGATTCTTTAATGTTATCTGGAATCGTAAACCTGCTTCCCCTCACGACTATTTTTCTGGCTGTTTTGTCTCGTGCTATCTGCATTATTTTTATGAACTTTTTTGTTTCATATTCTATGTCTTCTTCGCATATGTTTGAATTAATGAACGTTATTCTATTGACGATACGTCTGAACTCCTTTCAGGCACAATTGTAGTAGTCATATCTAGTCTTTTCAATGTTTTCATACTTATTGTGTTTAAAATGAAATGTGACTAGGAGGTGATCTGAAGTTAACTTGCTCAATGCTTCCAGTTCACTTAAGTCAACGATGTTTTTCTGAACAACCAAGTCGATATTCGTTGGCGACGTAATGTTAAACGGATAATGAGTAGGTTCATTGCTCCTCTCAATTATAACCTCATTGTACGTGGAATATTTCAACAAAGTTATTCCGTTCGGGCTGGCTTTTGTCGGACTGCCGTTCCACTCCGAGTGCCTAACGTTAAAATCGCCTGCCGAAATCACCTTATTGGCAACGCTAAGCAGATTGTCTAAATCCTGCTGACTAAATTTAATGCTGGGCGGGCAGTATACCGAGAATATACATGTGCCATCGTTGAGTTTTATGCCCACATGCTCTATGTTTGAATTTCTCCGCGGTATTTCTACAAACTGTACGTTGTTTTTCCCAATTACCATGCACAGGCAAACCCAACTGACTGACTCGTTGTTATGTGAGTGAGAATCATGAAGAATGGGATAAAATGTTATCTAAAGTTGCATGTGCGATCAGAACTCAGGTACCCCATATTTTGTTGTTTTTGGTAGGGAATTTCCTATGAATTTAGAAATTGGTGTGCCTGATTCTTCCGGGGATTTCACGGTTGACCAAGAAATTTTGGCACGTGATCGAAGCGAACCTTTACAGCAGTTGTATAAGGAGGTCAAAGGTAACTGTTAAAGGCAGCAGAAAGGAATAAGCGTTATTATGATCTTCGCCATAGAGACGTAAAATATGAAGTCGGCGATGAAGTTTATCGTAAAAATTTTGTACAGTCTGATGCAGCTGAATTTTATTCTTCTAGGCTGGCAAATGAGTTTGTGGGCCCCTTTATAGTTTCTAAAAAAGTTTCACCATGGGTGTATGAGCTCAAAGACCTCGATGGCAGGTTTCGTGGGAGCTGGCATGCCAAAGATTTAAAACCAGGTCCGAAATGAGTTGTGGATAATGATGCATCGCGGATAGCTGGTAGGATATCACTTGTTGTATATACATATTTTTTTTAATTATTTTTCTTTATTTACTTATGTGAAATTTTCTAAGAAAATTTCAAAGAAGTATGGGTGGAATTTGTAACGGTTCAATGTCTCGTTACAACAATATATCTGATAATAATCGATTCATTTTTCATTTTATAATACTCCGTTTCGTATTGTCAGGCCTCTTTCTCGTAATGAATTTAACAAATTAATAAGGGTTCCGAGAACAACCTGTTGGATATTCTGAGAACTGTCATCAGTTTATGAGTGATCTACTTCTTATCATAGGGAACTAATTCGCTGTTCGGAGGCCGTGGGCCATAGATGGCATATGCATTCACTTATCGATCGATCGAATTCGAAATATTTATCTATATATTGTTTTTCTGAATAGATTTTTGATCGATTGAATTTGTTGTGGTACGAAAATAGGAATATTGGAGATGGGCAGTTGAATTTCGGCCATTGTGTTTTCAGTTGGTTGAACAGTTACGCAAATTTCTCTGAAATGATTTTCAGCCACATAGTGTGATATGATTCTGCCAACCTGATTATTTAGTTCTCTTGTTGGTGAATACCGATTTTGCTGTTGTTTGGAGAAGGAACTATCTTCCTAGGAAGGATTTATTTTCAACCGATTGAAATTCATAAATTTCGCCGATCAGTAACGAAGCATCCATTACAAGATTTTTAGTTGAGGTGATGCAAACCCTCATCCAGAGGTATATTCATTATATTTTCTGTATCTGTGTGTTCGGAATGTTTGGGTACTTGCATTTTCTCATGCACAATTCGTTTTTCAGGGTTTTCGTGCACCCCTTTTGGTTACCATCAATGATTTTCTTGTCGCCTATGTACCTGGTGAAACTTATTCGTATGATGAGATGTCTGTTGAGGTTGGATGCCGAATATTAACCATTTACGCGACCAAGGACGTTAGTTAACAAAACTGAACATAATTTTGGAGTTATACCACCGAGTGATTAGAGTACTTAAGCTTCTTCGAGTATCTTCGTTGGATTTCTCTTCTTGGGTGGAGCCCCAAGGATCCTACAGATAAGCCTAGCATTACGAACTGATTTATTATTATTATTTTTTATATCTAGTTATTATTCTTTACTTGGGACCTTCGTATTCGAGCATAGATGGTGTGTACCACCATAAATATATCACAGGTATCCGTGTGAACCTCATATGCGCATATTTGGTATACCTGATTATTATTATTTTTTTTTTATGAAACTGATTTCATAAAAATCTCTATCCCTCCATATCGGGGTTGTTCATGTTACATGTTCATCATTTGACCATATACTGCAATTTAATAATAGTCATTTCACCGAATGTTATCTTCGATTGATACTCAAGTAAAGTATTGTGTAGAAAGTTCCGTTTGATTTTCGATATATGGATACCAACAGTGAAAGTTGAGTGTACAGGGTGGGTCCCAAAACATCCGGGAGTTTTCTAACTTCATTGCCAAAAGTTAGTGGTGCCCAAATATATCTATTATTTAATTATACATATCTATAATTTATCTACTTCCTACTATCTACTAATTTATCTACTCACGACCGGCTCTCTGACTCGTAGCCGAGTATATATGTGTATACGTATATATATATATATATTTATATATATATATATATATATATATATATAGAAGAATCCTTTTTAAATTCGGGTATGCAGTCAACAGGGGTATGGAAAAAAAGTGTACTCTTTTTTCTATTCAAGCTTTCGAGTCATACATTGTCTCTTCATCAGGAACTCTACAATGAATCAAATTGAACATTATAAGATTTGAAAACCAAATAGGCATGTGTGTACTTACAAAAGTGAGGTTAAGAATCCCTTTCACTTGCAGCAATTTATAAAATACCATGTCACAACAAACAACACTCTTGGTAAAGTCATATATAGTTAAAACTTTGATCAAAATTGATCAAGATTACTTAAACATAAGTGTATAAACATTTTAAAATTCCAAATGGGCTCTTATGGAGGTCATGTTGGATTCAAGAGGCAGTGGTGACAAATGAAAAATGAATGATTATTGAAGTATATGAAGTTGACAATTGACAAGTATGAAAAATAGATCTAACACCTGTTGCCAACATACAATGCGGTGAAAAATAATATCACCAAACAAATACAGGGTACCAACTTATGTTAATTGAAACGGTTTTGGTATGTCTCTTAAGGAGACTGCCAGAGAAAATATGAGTTTTTTAGAAAAAGTGAAAAAATTGACAAAGTGAAAAATTCCTGTCTCATATGGAGAACGACTGAGTAAATATGAATAGATTATGCTGAGATTATCAATGTCCGTTCTCGAATCCATTGAATTAGGTTCTTTCTATATATGGTAAGGTAATCTTTAAACTATAAATTTAACAAATTATTTTCCAAGATTCCTAACATCAAAATAGCGTATAAAAACCAAATAGTATTGAACAAGATTTTTTCAAAGTTAAAAGACAAAGATCCTCTATTAGACAATTCGAACTTGGTGTATTGTATCCCTTGTTCTCAATGTGAAAAGAAGTACATTGGCCAAACCAAAAGGAAATTGAAAGACAGAATTACCTCCCATAAAAGCGATATTAGAAATTTTAAAAAAACTTGTTCATTAGCTCATCACACCATGGCTCTGAACCATTACCCAGATTATGATAATGTGAATATCTTGGAACATGAATCCAATGTAAAAAAGAGAACTTTTCTCGAAACGACACAAATTTTCAAAGAACCTAATTCAATGAATTCGAGAACGGACATTGATAATCTCAGCATAATCTTTTCATATTTACTCAGTCGTTCTCCATATGAGACAGACCACAATGCAATACATTAACATAATTGTGTCCCCTGGAATGGTGGGTATTAAATTTTTCACTTTGTCAATTTTTTCACTTTTTCTAAAAAACTCATATTTTCTCTGGCAGTCTCCTTATGAGACATACCAAAACCGTTTCAATTAACATAAGTTGGTACCCTGTATTTGTTTGGTGATATTATTTTTCACCGCATTGTATGTTGACAACAGGTGTTAGATCTATTTTTTATACTTGTCAATTGTCAACTTCATATACTTCAATAATCATTCATTTTTCATTTGTCACCACTGCCTCTTGAATCCAACATGACCTCCATAAGAGCCCATTTGGAATTTTAAAATGTTTATACACTTATGTTTAAGTAATCTTGATCAATTTTGATCAAAGTTTTAACTATATATGACTTTACCAAGAGTGTTGTCTGTTGTGACATGGTATTTTATAAATTGCTGCAAGTGAAAGGGATTTTTAACCTCACTTTTGTAAGTACACACATGCCTATTTGGTTTTCAAATCTTATAATGTTCAATTTAATTCATTGTAGAGTTCCTGATGAAGAGACATTAAATGACTCGAAAGCTTGAATAGAAAAAAGAGTACACTTTTTTTCCATACCCCTGTTGACTGCATACCCGAATTTAAAAAGGATTCTTCTTTAACTTAGACAGTCGTCTAACCTTCACAACTTTATATATATATATATATATATATATATATATATATGTATAAATATACGTTTTTCTTGATTTTGTCTCTTGCACGTGCGCATTTGAGCACCCATTCCTAGGAATTTTATTTGATATTGCATTTCAACAAAAGGACGACGCAAATTTCCTATCATGCTCAACTGCAAAGGGATTCTATTATTTTCTGAAAAATGATTATCGTTTTCATTTCCGCTAAATAAATTATGTTTTCAAATATTAATTGAAAAACGAAACAATATTTCTTTATATTCCAGGAACCAGAAGGGTAATAAGTAAGAACAAATATAAGTAAAATTAAAATTAGACTGCTGATTAGCAAATCAAAATCATTCTTGAGTAACTTGATTTCAATTGTAATCATTAAACAAAATTATCACTTAAATTTCACATGTCCAACTTCGCGCTCCATACATAACATTATCTTGGATGGCATTTGAAAAATAAAGTCAAATTAGCCTTGAAATAAACAATATTTTGTTTACGCTCGCATGATAGATTTGTAGATATCAAATTTAAAAATCCGTCTCGATTTGTGACAAAAAGTTAATAGTGAGTGGTTCGCGATAATTCTTTTTTCAACAAGTAAAGTTGAGACAATATCTTTTTGATGCCATCTACACTTACTAAACAGGAATAATTGAATTAGTTTGGATATGCGAGGACAACTACAAAAGTAGGTAGTAAAGAAGCTGCTGAAATATTTAGTCAGAGGCATCTAGACAAAAAATTATTCTAATGTTTCGAAAGTTTTTTTTTTTTTAAGACACTGGTGTTCTAGATAATTCATACGAAGTTTCTCATGAGAAGACCGTAGTTAATGAAAAATAATAATTTCAATGTATTTTTAGCAGTAAGTAAGCTTGCTGTTGCTAAAAGATCTGTTAGACGAATATTCACCCTTATTTGTGGAAGTTTTACAAGACAGATATTACGATATTGAGTTTGATTTTTGTGTCTGGCTTCAAAGTCTCATTGAAGATGGTCGAAATTTTATTAAAAAATATTTTATTCACAGATGAAGCCACATTCACATCTAATGGACATGTTAGCTCCCAAAATTGTCGGTAGTGGGCAACTGGAAATTCCCATTTCGTTTTGCAATGTAAAGAGCAATTGGAGTTGATGTTTGGTGCGGGAAATTTCGATAAAAAATGATTGGGCCATTTTTTTAGACAAAGCCAAAATTTCCAAACTTATTTGAATAAATCAAAAAACTTAATTTAAAAAATAAATAAACCCGACTGCGTGAAAAGTGTACTTTATAAAAAATGGAAACAAGATGACCAGAAAATATTATCAGAAAATTATGTTTTAAGAGGTTGACTGTTGAACTTAATACTGTAAACAATCTCACGTAGTCGGAGGCATCTCCTTTAATTCAACAATAAAGATATATTATTGCCTCCGACTGAGTGAGATTGTTTACAGTATTGAGTTTAATAGTTAACCTCTTGAAACATAATTTCCTGACAATATTTTCTGGTATTCTTGTTTCCATCTTTTTTAAAGTACACTCTTTTCGCAGTCGAGTTTTTTGATTTTTTAAATGAACTTTTTTAATTTAACACTTTTGAGTTGGGATTATGATACGGTAATAATCTAAAGTCATTATTTAAATTGAATTTTTTTATTTTACACTTTTTAGTTGGGATTATAAGACGGTAAATTCTTTGTGGGGGATTGGCTATTATAACTAAGACGAATTTGATCTCTGAAGTCTTGCATTCGTTTCTGTCGCGATGCCGAAGATTGAGTTTTGCGACGTGCACTTTCTTGTCGGGTTTTTTGGTTTTGCGAGAAAGATTTGCATACGACCGACGACGTTTTAGAGCTCGTAACATTGTGAGTTATATAATACCCAGGTATACAACAAATAGATACAAACTCTCACCATGTGTATTGAATCATACACTAGCAAAGTACATGAACGATTTCACTAATAACAAATGAATATACTACAACAACAAAGTAGATGGATAATTTCAGTCACTAACAAGATATAGTCAAACTCGGTTATAACGAAGTACCGAGAAAAGATTGTTCCATCAAGTGCCGATAATTTGCGAAATTTTACGACCGCAGTCGACCGGTGGGATTCTCCTATTTCTCTGTTAGGGATTTGTTAGATACATTGCGTAGTGTTGGTACGTGTTGTACCAATATCTTTAGTACAAAAGCATGCAGGAAGGCTATCACATTGTCGGTTGAGCTGGTGGTTGAGAAAATTTGACAGTGGGTGCGCAAATGCACATATTTGTCAAGATTATGGTCTCAAAAAATCAACACTGTCGTCAATTTACTCGAAAAAAAAAATCTACCCGGATGCATGTACTGCATATTTTCTTCATAGCGAATACCCTTTATAACGAACCATTTCTAGTCATTGAGCCGATTGTTCTAGCAGAGTTTGACTGTACTTAATCAAGTTTCCATTAAAATATTTAAGTGATGGTGTATTGAAAATGTAACGAAAACGAAACAGTAACTCAAACTGAAATGAACCAACCAATGAGCAAATCAACCAATTACTGATGTACCAAGCTGTTTTAACTTTTTCAAACTATGGCGTCGAGCTGTCGCCATATTGAATTTTGTCACAATATGGCGTCTGGTTGACGACATATTGAATTCTGATTATTACTGTTACGGAATGGTTGGATAGTGAATTCAGTGTAAATTGGATTGGGCGCTATTCAGTTAATCCTTGGCCAGCAAGGTCACCTGACCTCGTCCCTCTATGTTTTTTTTTCTGTAGGGATTTGAAAAGAAGTTTATATACAAGCTCAGGCTCTTAAGACAGGGTATAAGAGATTACCCCTTCTATGTCGGAGTTTTCGGAGAAAAATGTCATCTAGGACAATGCTATGTATAGAGCTAGAAGTGGAACATGTAGAATTCAAGTGATAATTCTATTTATTGACTGAAATTGAAATTAAAGCACTTGAGAATAATTTTGATTTGCTAATTAGAGTAGTATTCGAGCGCTCAGCAATCTAATCAATATTTTGTTCTCCTTCAATTTGACTAACATTTGTTTTTACCCATTACCCTTCTGGATCCTAAGTTGAGAAAAAATATTTTCAGTTTTTAACTTTTCAAAATTTTCAAAAACATAATTCATTTGGCAGAAATAAAACGTTTTTTTTTGAGGAAATCATAAAAATGAAGTAGCAAAAGTAGAAAAGTTTCCACGTTGTGCTGTCGGAGAAATTGCTCTATTGTAAAATATCAGAATTGAATTGTTATAAAAAAAATTGATAACATTGTAAGATATGAACCATTGCAAGAGTCATAGTGAAAACAATATTTTTTTAATCGGGCATTAGCATTTATGAACAAACCCAAAAAGTTTTATTTTATTGATTGAATGAGTTTATAATGATTCTTCCGAATTATTAAAGACTAAAAAACCCTTTTTTCAATCAACAAAAAATATTCAGAAAATATTGCAATTTTCAGTTATTTCAGATAGAATTCGCAAATTTTGCATATGGTCCTGAAATTGAATTTGAATTTTCAAAGAAAGTTTCTGCTATCTTTGAGAATAACCTTATGATTGCCGCTATATTGGTGATCACGTGACCTATGTCCAAATCGACGTCTTGTTTTTCCGATATGCAGAAACCATCTCTTATAAGATATTGTTTGTGAATCGGATGTTAACTTGTTTCCCATTTGTTAAAAACATTATGGCCGATACTGTATACAGTGCGTTCATAAAATGTGGAAACGCTCCATTATCTCACGAGTTCATCATTTTCGGAGGTCAAGCTTGGTCGATTTTGTATTTTAGTATTCCACCTTGAAAAAAAATTTTCTCCACCACCTTATAAGATATGACGTCATCGATACTTTTTCTAATTTAAAGGGTATATTTTTATATAAAAATTTGAAAGTCTATATTTTTCTGAGTACAAACTTACCACATACTTACGTCATATGTAACACTATACTAAGTATACTAAGTATAAAAAAACCAGTGTCCATATTTCTTAAAAACAATTTCATTATTTATTGTACAATGAAAACCTAAGAATTACTCAGAAGTTAGTACGAGTATATTGCCAAACTTGAGTGGGTTATGAAAACATCTGAAAGCCCTTAGCAACCAGACAATGAGTTCTTATAGTTACCATTGCATATCTCAGTATTAAATAGATTTTTCTAATTTTGACATTTAAAGTGACTCTTTTCAAAACTCGTTGAAAACTAAAAATTTTTCGCAACTGGTGGCGAAAAGTAAATTTCACCACCAGTTACAAAAAATACAGAAATAAAATTTGTTATAATTTTAAGGCTAAACTACTTGAAGTACTTCTTCACTGCACTAATCTATGAACCCAGAGCCGGCAAACCTACGTCATTTTAGCAATGCTGAAATTTTGAGTATGAGTAGTGTGATATGTAGTTGAGAACGTATGCGTACTTGTTAGCTGGAAAACGGGGCCCCTCCACAGGTAGCAGGTACAAAAGTACATAAAAAAACTTTTTACTTGAAAGTATGGTAATGCGTTTGAAAATTATCGCGTCCAGTTGGCGGAGCGGTCTAAGGCGCTAGACTGAGCTGTGGATCTCAAAAGTTAGCGTTATTTTTCACTTTGAAATCGAGAAATGGTTTGTGTTTTTCATCTGAATATTCATCGTTGTTGAATATTTAAATTATTTTTCAATTTTTGTGCGTTAAAAGCGTGGTTTTCAGTTTTTTAAAATATATTTTTTTTATATTTCCAACTTGAATTAAAAAAGATAACATTATATCAAAATTATAAGAAATATTGTGTGAAACACGTTGGGAAACACAATTTTTCGTAACTCGCTTTCTTTTGCGCAGAAATTCGCTCATCACGAAAAATAGTGCTTTTCCCAACTGATTGCACAAATAGCTATTGTTGTGTATCATATCGATCCATAAGTCTTCAATAATACCTTCCTGAAAAATATTACCGTAAAATAAACTATTTGAAATTACGATGGTGCTGTCAGAAAAACAGCGCATAGAAGTTTTGATGATCTTAGGTTTCGGCGATCGTGAAAGAAGTATGGCAGAAGTATGCGACAGTAAGACAATATTTTTTTAATGCCATCCACTCTTACGAAATTGAATTAATTTTGATATGCTGGAACAATTACAAAAGTAGTAGAGAAGCTGCCGAAATATTCAATCAGAGGCATTTAGACAAAAACATTATTCTACGTTTTCAAAAGTTTCGAAGGAATTCAAAGAAACTGGTTTTTTCGATAATTCAAACAAAGTTCCTCAATGGAGAAAATACTTTAAATGCATTATTAGCACTTAGCGAGAATCCTTAAATCTCAACAAGTAAACTTGCTTTTGAAACAAGCGTTGCCAAACATCTGTTAGGCGAATTTTTACCTTATTAGACCTACATTTGTGCATGTTTCAAAAGACAGATATTACGATATTGAGTTTGATTGTCGTGCCTGGCATCGAAGTCTCATTGAACATCATCGACATTTCATTTAAAAATGTTTTATTCACAGATGCGTGGACATTGTCGGATTGTCGGAGTTCTTAGATAATATTCCACTGTCTCAATGTATTTTTAACTGAATGGCGCTTCAATCCATTCAACCCTAGAAGACAGGGAATGGTTGGATAGTCACCTGACCTCATGCCTCTATTTTTGCCTGTGGAAATTATGAAACAATTGTTTTCACAAGTTCAGGCCCTCAAGAGACACGATCCATTTAGAACAGTGTATAAGAGATTACCCCTTCTATGTTGCAAAATGTTCGGAGAGAAATGTCATCTAGGACAAGGTTATGTATGGAGCAAGAAGTGGAACATGTAAAATTCAAGTGGTATTTCTGTTTGATAATTAGATTTGAAATTACCTTCCATTATCAATGAAAATTGATTGCAATTGTTTCTTCCTGATAAACTAGATTATGTTCATCCAGAGGACTTCGGATTTATACCCGTGACTACTCTGTACTAACGAGGGCCAGAAGCCTGAATTCGGTATATGGATTGTTAGGCGGACTCGACATAATTTAAACATGATCAAGTTTATCAGAAATAAATATTTGCAGTCAATTTCCATTGATAACACCGGCCGACATGATTTTCCTTGTTTAAAATATTATTAATTTTTTTTACCAATTTTGTGGTGCTAACGACGAGACCAGACCTCATTTCTTCGTATCACGTCAGGTTTTTCATAAAATTAATATATTGGCAATTTTATTTGTTTTAATAAAAATAAGTTAAATTATCAAGTTTTGGCGCTCTTTTTTCAAATTGTGCGACCTCGTGAGAAAATATATTAGTTGCAACAGCGACACACCCAGTTATTAAGGCGTTACATGAGAATAAGCCGTTACAGTAACTTTGTTAATAAAATTTATACTGAAATATTAGAGTGTTTATTTAAAAAAAGTGTTAGTGTTTTACTTTTGATATTTATTGAATCTTATCAATGATTTGTGGCTGAACAACATTTCCAAAACAAAATGCCTTCGAGAAGGTGTCAAAATATTGTGGATACATTTTGTTACATTTGTGGAAATTTTATGATTTCGAAGCAAAAACAAAAAATTGCTGATTTTGTGCAAAATGCATATAATGCTCACTTTGGCTTTAAAATACAACTCAAATCGTGGGTATGATGAAACAATTTGTTGAAGCATTGAACAAAGACAATGATGGTTTTAAATGCCTGGGTAAAAAATTCCCAAGATTATGTAATGCAAAAATAAAAGAAGGGTTATTCGATGGACCACAAATCAGATCTTTGATGAAAGACATGGAAATTGATGCAACAATGAATACTACTGAATTAGAAGCTTGGCTGACTTCTAAAAACGTTGTTAATGATTTCTTAGGGAATCAAAAAAACCCGGACTATAAAAATATCGTGGCAACTTTATTGAATAAAAATAAAAAATTGGGATGCAATATGAGTATGAAACTCCACTTTCTAGATTCACATCTGGATTTTTTTTCCTGAAAATATTGGTGATTTCAGTGAAGAACAGGAAGAAAAGTTTCATCAAGACACCAAAACTATGGAAACAAGGTACCAAGGTCGTTGGAATGTGAATATGATGGCTGATTACTGCTGGTCACCAAAACGTGATATTCCTGATGATATTCACACGAAAAAATTACAACCAGACGTAATTTTACAGAAAAGCGCAAAAGATATCACTCTGAATAGTCCTATAGTGATGATTGTACTTGCTATTTTTTTCATAAATCTTTATATATACGTATTTGTAACATAATAATAGATTTTCTGTCAAAATTTCAAAAAAAAACGTTTTTTTCCTTTTATAGAAAAACCTGATGTGACAGAGCAAATATGGAGGTATTTCTGTGTTCAAAACACTCACAATTAACGATATTTATTACTCAGATGTATATATATATAATACATATATATATATATATATATATATATATATATATATATATATATATATATATATATATATATATATATATATATATATATATATATATATATGATTATTAGAGAAGCGGAGGACTGGAAGTCTCTCCACAAAATTCAATATAAATTGAAACAAGTGGTAGACTACAAGCGGAAAACAACTACTTCCCTGGCAAATACCACGCAGAACATTGAATTATATCCGCCAGAAAATCTATGCAAACTTCCATTATCAGCGGAGTAGTCACAGGCAGTAATCCGAAGTCCTCTGGCTGAACATAATCTAGTTTATCGGGAAGAAATATTTGTAATCAATTTTCATTAATGATGGAAATTTGCATATAAATTCAGGCGGATATCACTGAATGTTCTGCGTGGTATTTGCCAGGAAAATAGTTGTTTTCTGCTTGTAGTCCACCACTTGTTTCAATGTATATTGAATTTTGTGGAGAGACTTCAAGTCCTCCGTTTTCCTAATATTACACTTCACATGTTTGGCTTTCTTGTTCAATGTATACGCCTAGTCGGGCATACAGCCACTCCTATCGATATAGGAGAACAGTTTTTGGGGTGTTTTTTTCTGTCTCTAGGTACCGTCATTTCAAAATTACATTTGAATTCGTACCTATGGTGAGTAAGTTTTTTTTTTTATTTGTGTTGGGTCCCGCTCCAGCCAGAGGATTTCTGACTGGTGACTACTCCGTACTGACGAGGGCCGAAAGCCTGAAAGCGGTATACGGACTTTTAGGCGGAACTGACACAATTTAAACAGTATATTCATATATCATATATATATGATGAATATTGAAAGTTCGGGTTGAACCGAACTGAATTGTATTTATATATTTCTCCAACTTTCTTGAAAATGGCCCCAAAATGGGAGCCGAAACGTCGAAATTTCCAAATTTCTAGAAGCGGTTCAACCCGAACTTCCAATATTCAGACCGCGGAAACCTATCCGAACACAATAAATATATAGATAATATATATATATATATATATATATATATATATATATATATATATATATATATATATATATATATATATATATATATATATATATATGTATATATTTATATATATATACACAGTGTGGGTAACAATGGGAAAACATGTATTATCCTAGTTTCAAAAAATATCTTATAGGAGATCATTTCTGAACATCGAAAACCAAGAAATCGATTTTGACATAATGTCACGTGATCACCAATATGGCGGCAATTTTGAAAAATTCATTACGAATGGTAAAAAGTGGGGTTATTTTCAAAGATAGGAAAAAAGTTATTGGAGAAAGTTGTTCACAATTAAATTTCCGGCCCATATGCGGAATTTGAAATATCTTTCAAAAATATTTAAAAATTGAAAATTTTTTGTTGATGGAAAAAATTGTTTTCTTTTACATTATAAACTCATTCAATCAATAAAATAATACTCTTTACGTTTGTTTCTAAATGTTGGTCCCATATAAAATACAAAAATTTACTATGACTCTTGTTGTTGCAATAGTTCATGTCTTCATGTTTCAAATCTAAGGAGTTACAATAGGCCGATATCCTCGACCGCAATCAAGTTTTATGAAGAAAGAAGGGGAACAATATATATTTCCCAGCACAACGTGGAAACTTGAGATTTTCTACTTTAGCTACTTCATTTTTATTATTTTAAAAAAATCTTCCTCTTTTGATACAGCCAAATAATTTTCAAAAAAAAATTAGAAAAAAAATTATTCACTTTAGGAACCAGAAGGGTAATGGGTGAAAACAAATATTAGTGAAATGAAAAAAGAACAAAATTTCTAATATACTTCTGAGCGCTAGAATCCTACACTAATTAGCAAATCAAAATAGAAATTATTCTTCAGTAATTCAATTTCAATTATAATTATTAAACAGAAATACCACTTGTATTCTACATTGTTCCACTTCTTGCTCCATACATAACATTGTCATAGATGACATTTCTCTCCGAACATTCTGCAACATAGAAGGGGTAATCTCTTATACACTGTTCTAAATGGTTCGTGCCTCTTGAGGGGCCTGAACTTGTGGAAACAATTTTTTCCGAATTCGTACAGAGGCATGAGGTCAGGTGACCTTGTTGGCCAAGGATTAACTGAATAGCGCCCAATCCATATTTCACCAAATTCACTATCCAACCATTCCCTGACTTCTAGGGTTGAGTGGATTGACTTTATTTTTCAAATGTCGTCAATGTTATGTATGGAGCGCGAAAGTAGACATGTGAAATTTGAGTGATATTTTTGTTTAATGATAACAATTGAAATCAAGTAACTCAGGAATGATCATGATCATGTAGGATTCTAGCCCTCAGTAGTCTAAAATATATCTTGTTCTTCTTCAATTCCACTAATATTTGTTCCTACTCATTACCCTTTTGGTTTCTGGAATAAAATAAATAATTAAAACTTTTTTTGAGGAAAGGCTTTTATTATAGCCGCATACTAAAACGTATAGAATAATTTTAAGTCATCGCTGACAATGATTTTATTATTTTTTGTTGATTTATTTGTTTTTAAAAACCTTGTCGCGAACAACTTGTCGAAGTATTAATTTTATTACAATTCGCGTGACAAGACTTTTGAAACCAAATTATTCAACAAAACATATTTGAATCATTGTCAGCGATGACAGCAACTGATTTTATATGTTTTAGTACACAGCATAAATAGAAGTTCGTCTCTGAAAAGGTTTTTTATTGGTTTGTTTATTTTTTGCTTTTTAGTTAGTTCGCCTTAATCTGTTCATTTCTAATAGAGCATTGCTATTACAAGGTCTCTTCCCTGTGAGTTCTGAGCTGAAAGAAATCATGATCTCCGACCACAAAAACTCCCACACACCAATTTTGAATAGAATCTAACCATAATCACAAAACTCTTTCGTCATCCTGTAGTAGCCATCTTGAATTTATAGATTTAGACAAAAAATTCATAATTTCTGACCCACATACCAATTTAGAATAAAATATGACCATAGTCAGAAAACTTGTCCCCCATCTTGGGGCCGCCATCTTAAATTCATAAATGTTGGAAAAAATTCAGATTCTACGACCGTGAAAACCGACGCATACCAATTTTGAATCGAGTTGGACCATAATCACAAAACTCCATCTTCAGGCCGCCATTTTGAATTTAAATTCCGAGAAGGTCATATTTATTTTGATTTGAAATTCCAAAAACACTGAAACACGTATTTCTTTATTTGTAGCAAAGGCCTCAAAAAACAATGTTCATGACATTGACTCGAAAACTTTTAAAAAATTTCAACTTCCATTCTTTCCCCTTTCTTCATTCGGAAAAATGAGCCCGTGACTCTAACTTGAAAACTAACAGGGCTCCCATGGAAAGTTGTACTCTTTTTGGATTAATTTGAAAAAACACTGAAATATGTATTTCTTCATTTGTAACAAAGACACCAAATACCAATTTTTATGACAATAATTCAAAAACTAACGGTACTTCAACTAGAAACCTTCAACACCATTTTATCCATCTTGGTATTGAATTTTCGAAAAACCTGAAATACATGTTTCTCAAGTTGAAGCTCAAATACCAATTTCTATGACTCTAACATCAAAACTGACGGTAATTCCATACAAACTTTTACCCCCGTTTTCACACTTTAGGGATCGAATATCAAAGAAACCTTTCCCAGTAGTTATCTATGTCATCATAGGAATATGCTGTCAAAATTTCAGATCTTTAGGTTGGTCTAAATGAAAACGTTGCACAGAACCGTTCCGTTTAAAACGTTAGGTATATAAAAACGTTGCACTCAAATTCTACCTTGAAATTTTGATCTCATCTTGCCCAAAGAAATTTCACTACAAGAACATAACATTTATATGAATTAATATATATGTTAAATTAACCCCTCACAAAAACACGAAATACAATATAATTCAGAGCAATCAATACATATTCGTATCATGGCCTAAATATTCTGATAAATATAAGTAACTAAAAGAATATTGACTGAAAAGCAAATGTGAATCACAAGGCTTTTTGACATTACATTGTTAATATCTTATAAAAAAATTCCTGGTATACAGGGTAAGTGAATAAACTTGGCGCAGGACTGAAAAACACTTGTTTCTGGAAAAAGAAAAAAAAAGTTACTTGGAAATATTGCTAAAAATGATATTAGGACCTTAAAATCAAATCAAAGTTATGGGGTTTGCACGCAGCCCTAGGTCATCAGCTATTCAAGTTGCCCGTATTCCAATCATTACTTAACCTAGTTTCGAGTCAGCTGGAGATGGACACGCCACAGACAAGAGTTTCATAATATACAGGATACCATTCGGAATCAGAGTTGTTTTGATATATGAGGCTCTCTGTGTATATGAGGATTTCACTGATATTTCAATATTTTGTTGATTTGGTCTGCGTACGATTTAGTTTCGTTATCGTAAAAAATCGATATCATAACTATCAGGCCGTCATTTCATTGCAAAAAAGTATTTTTTTTGGAGTAAATGGGAGCCTTCATGAATTTTGGGGGATATTTGTTATAAACATTGAAATGATCGTCTCTGAAATGACGAGCTCGACGACATCGCATATCATAGATATTTAATTCCATGGGTCATCCATACATTCAATTAAATGTTACCTGCAGCAATACATCAATTGTCAATACCCATAATTCATATTTTTTTTCAAGATTATTTCAATGGCATCATGCACAACCAACTGCCTAGCACCTTTGGCTAAAGTGATCCATGAAAATTTTGGAATAATTGAGGCCCTAATGACGACAGTCCATGCTGTGACTTTGAGTCAGAAACTTATCGACGGAGCTGCAAAAAAAACATGGAGAGATGGGAGGGGAGGCATGCAGAATATTGTACCAGCATCAACTGGTGCTGCTGAGGCGGTCGCTAAAGTTATTCCAGATTTGGAGGGAAAAATAACAGGTACGTAGTTTATGAACTGAAATATTATTGGTGCCACTGTCGAAACGATTTGAGCTTAGTCACAATTCGGATCCCAAGCCAATCGCTGCCTAACGTTTTCCAATGAGCTGAATTCGGATTCGCAGATATATCTCTGTTATTTCAATCTCAATTCATACAAGTCATTTGGTTGAATAGTGACGCCCTCAGAGATATTGGGAGAGTTTGAGAAAAACACTTTTCGACAAAAGTATTTATTAAAATGCACCAGGAGAAATGACATATATTGTTGTTGTGTGTTATTCTGTTTTTGGAATATGCAGACAAAATTTTGCTATATAGTTTTCACTGAATTGGGTTCACAAAACCGACACGAAAGCTCCTATAGGTAGAGTAGAACTATATTACAATCATCAGGTATTACTAAAAATATGAAGTGAAGGTAGTATGAGGTACATATTCAATTTGTAAATGGGAGTTGATTCCTTTGCCTGGTCCACCTCAACTTTTGCATACACCCTGAGCTGTTCAAGAGTTTGCTGCGTAGCTCTGTCTTCCTTGAGACGCCCCATAGCTTCGACAGCGGCTCCTTCGGGTAACTTGTAGCCTTTTGCTTTTCTTCTCCATATCACACGTAACGTGATTTTGCAAACCTTCGAAGTGACAGTACTTTCAGAACGGTTTTCTCGTCTTTCTGGTGGAATCTCTACTGGGTTCCTTCCGCCACGCCTAGGAAGCTCATGTGTTTTTGTGACGGTAATGATCCGTTTGCAGACCCACTATTATTCTTACGGCCTGTGGTGGTGGTTGAGTAGGTCTTCTGTGAATTTGGGCGAGTATCCTTCGATAAACTCTTCCGCCTGCCTCATTCCACCAATCTTTCGATTCGGCTTGCACCCACGCATTCATGAATGTTTTCATGCTCGCTTTTGAGGTTCACAAGAAGGTTCGGGCTCAATAGAGCTTTTGTCACTCCTTCCCGGGCTAGTGTGTCAGCTTTTCGGTGCCACAGTGGCACTTATGTGACTCTATTGTTACTGCCCAATCCACTTATCGCAGTTATGCACCCCCAAACTAGTCTGGAATGGACCTGATGTGTACTAAGCCCCCTTTGGCCGCTTGGCCTTCTGAGCACCATCTGCCTATAACGTTCAGTGCCCTTTGTGTGCGTTCTGTTATGATGCCTGCAAATCGTTGCTTATCGATTATGCTAGGTCATCTGCGTATCCTAGAAAATTATAGCCTTCTTTGGATATTTTTCTTAGGAAGTCATCCACTAGGGTTGCCTAGTCCGGATTCAGTCCATTGGCAGAGTGGTGGTACACCCGTTTTTTCCACTGTTGATTTTGTGGAGGTGTTGTTAAAAGAACCCTCGATGCCTAGGAAAGTGACTAATGCTATCTATTTGTTGTCATGCGACTTATGAAGGAGCCCATTCAGATCATTCGGTGCTAAATCAGACGACTTTCCAGATAGATATGCGTAATGGCGGTCGTTTCGTATTCCATCTCTCACATACCTCTCTTGGAGCCTCTCTAGAGTCTCCATCAGGAAGGACGTTGGGGTGATAGGATTTGGGTGTTTGGTCTGACAATTCGCCTACTTTGGGCAGGAAGATTATTCTCACCTTCTACCATTCGGTTGGTAAGGCTAAATAGGCTCTAGGTATTTTGCATATAAATATGGTATGAGTACATCTTGTCTTTTCTGAATTGGAACCGGGTTGATTCCATCCCATCTGATCCTTTTGGCACTTGTGATTTTCGTGGCGATCTTCCAGTCTTCCTGTGTTGGCCTCTTGTGTCTTCATATTAGACCTTATGCTCGGCCAGTAGCCGACAGGATAAACGAAGCAGGAAAGTGGACTCTCGAAAGCAGTCTTGTACTTTCCGCAGAATTTCCTCCATGAACATTTTTCCGCCTTTCGGAGTTTTTAGTTGTAATGCGTGAGCTCCTGTTTATGTACATACTAGTTCTGTCGGCCTTGGCTCCATTCTACGCATTCGGATAATTAAATGTGCTGGTTTCAATCTACTGAGCTGCCCTCGGTTTGTTTTGTCTTATCTGGGAAATTTTTGTGGTAGGTATCTATGATTATTTCATTCACCTGTTTTGCTGCATCTTCCAGAATCTCTTGTCGAAGTTATTCCTTAGGGCTTTGGTGTAGCCTTTTTTTGTATTTCCGGATTTCGTAACAGTGAGGACGGGGGTCACTAGTTTGAACCAGATGTACCTGTGATCCGAGCAGGATGGTTCGCCCGAAACAACTCATTTTTTGATCAGATCACATACTTTTTGTATGTATAGTGTCATGTCCAAGACTTATTCGCGTGAATTAGTAACAAAAGGAGGTTTGTTGCCTTCATCAGCTATAACATTTCACCAGAGATGAATTGAAATAATGACTGGCCCTTTATTTTGATGTCGGTGCTTTCTCATTGAGTATGGCGTACGTTGGCATCGCATCCGATTGTGAGTTGGAGGTTCCTAGCCACGCAATGAGCCATTATGCTGCTCAGAATTATTGGTGATGAACAGAACTCCTATCCAGGGAAGTGGGCGGAACATAGCACCCGGCATTTCCTTCCTTCGTCCATTGATGTTGCTAGGATCACTGTAACAAAAAAAATCATTGATGTAAAGTACCGATATTAGTGTACAATTTAATCTGCTGCTCTGTACAATGAATGCTCGTGGCCAAATAGCGGTCTGGTTGTGAATTTATTTACCTAGTTTGGTTTTGAGGCCTGCGTCTTTCCTGTCATGGAGCCAGGGCTGCAGGAGGCCATGTCTGAGTCTTCTTTTCCAAAGTCTCCACATACGACGGCTGATGCAGTCTTGGCATGGTGGTGGTTAGCCTGCAGTACCCTGATTGTGTTGTTCTGCTTGTTTCGGCAGGGGCCTTCTCTCTCCCCTCAATTGTTTGCGAGCAGCATTCTGGTTCAGGGTGTTTGTGCCTGGTTTGGCAAGGTCCCTGCCCTTGGTGGTGGCATCCGAGCCCTGACAAAATTATCTTTAATTATGGCTCTCTTGGCCGGGATGGGATTTGGTCCGCCTTCTATCAGGAAGGCACCTAATTCGGCGCCTCTCGATATTCTGCCCCTTTTTTTCCGAATTGGACATGAGATCAACTTCTTTCACAGAGTTGGACCAGTCTTCTTGGACTCTTTCAACCTTCCGGCTTCTGGTCCACTTCGATCTTCTCCTGCCATAGTACTGGTCATTCTATTTGGGGGTTGGAGCTATTGCAACCTGCGCAGTCCTTTGATCTATAGTTTTTTTTTCCCTTCTGTTTTTATGATTGATCCCAGGAGTGAATAGAGAGTGTTGAGTCATCGGGGCCAGAGCCTTGTATTTTTTCAAGGATACGTTCTCGGCCATATGTTGCCCGGTAGCCCTCAGCACGTTGCCTCAAACCTTGGCTTGGGTGTAGGTTGATGGTATAAAATAATCAATGATCCTCAAATATTGTGGAATCAAATTATCCCAATAAAGATATTTTCAAGAACAACTGAACAAAACGAATAGTATTAGGTACTGGAATCAATAGTTATGAATTCAGTAAATGTCAAAAAATTACCAATTCTGGCAAAAGAAATGTGCAAAAACTGATGAATATTTCATATTTCTAGGGTTCATTGGTTCACTTGAAATTAAATGAAAACTGAGAAAGTTAGTTTTTTTAATAATGAGAATATCGATAGTATGTGAAATACATCAAATTATATATGCGACATACGGCGACATCGACATCTTGCATAGTAAAACTCTTCAGTGTAGAAACTCTGGCAGGTATCCAAACAATTCATTTCTATAGACTAATCCACAACACGAAAATTTAAGCCCCCCCTACGTTTCGAGTAACGACACAAAATTGCAAAGGTAAGAGATTTTCATTTAATCTCGACAAAGTTAAGATCCGCCTTCAGCTGTTTCATGGTTTTCTAATCATCAGGTCGATTTTATGGTCTTTCTCAGAATTGAATATCATCATCACTCACTCACTCATATGTTGTGTTCCACTTTGCAACTTATGGATGTCGCCAAATGTGGTACTCATCTATAATTTGTTGTAGTTCACCTACTTTCCACAGCTGTCAAATATAATTCCATTGAAAGTCTTTCTGTACCATTATCAGAAATAGAAGTATTCAATTTATTGTACTCTTCTTCTCTGTGAAGAAGTTTCCATTGGGCCTCAATACCTAAAATCATTTGAAAAACGCTTCACAATGTTATTGCATTTCACAAAAAAAATTAATAGCAATTTCTCCTTCGTTTATAGGCGTAATGAATTGTTCTTTATGACTGAATCTGATAAGTTGTCGTTAATTTAATCGTTGTTACCAACATGCCAAAGGTAAAATTCACTGAACTTGAAGACAGAGGATTTTTTCGATAGAACCAGCTGTTTTTCATGCCAAATTGTGCTGAAAATTAACGATTGGGTGGTTGTAGTTTGTGCTGGTGTAAAGGAATAGAAGAGAAAATACTAACAGGAAGTTCATGAGAGTATCGTAAGTCTATGTGATAAACTGAAATATTATGAGAGAAAACATCTGGCATCCCATTTCAGTAAACCCCTCACTTATATGGTCTTCCAAAGATTCGAAGATTCACAAATCAAACATTCCAATGGGACCAGTTGTTGTTTCAATTGGGCCATCTTTCCAAAAATATCTTCGGAAATGCATCAATCCAACGGCTGGAATAAAAGACCGCTATATCCGAAATACACAACTTGTCCTTGAAAATTTACATACTACAAATTTCAGTCAAAACGACATTATGGTGAGTTTCAATATGGTTAGAATTTCCGAATGTATCTGTCAACAAATATTTGAAATACTAAAACAAAAACAGGAAAATGTATCATCATTTTCCTCATCACCAGAACCGAATTAAATGTTAGGAGTATGTTTAAAACCACTTATTTTCAATTGGAAAATGATTTCTATCCAAAAAACTTTGGGCTGGCAATGGGTTTATCACTATCCTCGGTTCTCTGGTAGTGATTGATATCTTCATGATAACTTTGGAGAAAAGTATATAGATAATTATCAAAGATGTCATAATTTGGCCACATGGCAAAGGCGAATCATAAACTTTCTTCAGTTATATTAATCAGAAGGAACCCACCGTGGAATTAACCGAATAAATAGAAAAAAACTATCAAATTTATATTTTAGATGTATCAATTGAAAAAAAAAAATTACACACCAACAGGTTCCTTAATTTCAATTCAAATCTCCAATCGAGTATCAAAAAAAGGGCTTATCAGAACTCTTAATGACAGAGCCGACAACACCGATACCCTCAAAAACAACCTTTATTAAGAAATTTGAATCCATACATTCCTGGTATTTTCATGAAATTGAACTATAAGAACGGTATTCAAAATTCATTATACCATGATATGGAAATTAATCCAACGAAACCAATAGAGAAAAAACCAAATTAATATTTTTTTTCATACAGTGTTCTATGTGCTTGTGGTAGAACTTACACTTAAACAACGCCAAGACCTTTGAGAATAAAAAACTCCGAACACGAGAATAATAGAGAAATTGGAAGATCGAATTCAGCCGAACATATATCAAGACAAACACGGGGAATGAGACACCACGAAAAATATCATGCATTAACAAAATGACACGAAAAGAAAATAATAAAATGATTAATAAAAAACTTTCGAAGAAAAGTTTTTATTCAAATGCACTAAGAAGTTAGAAATAATTGCTTTGGATGTGTGACGTGAGTTATTCCGTGAGTTATAGATTCAAAAGCTTGTCGCGCAAATTTTTCAGTTCGAATACAAAAGAGACAAGCTTTCGATACTAGACCTCACCTACGTTACACATCCAAAGCAATTATTTTTAACTTTTCAGTGCATTTGAAAAAGAGCTTGTCTTTAAAAAGGTTTTTAATTAATTATTTTATCTGATGGCATGTCATAATGACAACGTTATGTCACTCAATTTTGATGACATAAGGAAGCTCATTATGGTACTTAGTCCCATAATGAATTCATTATGGTACTAAGTACCATAATGAAATTACGCTATTTCATATACACTCCGTGATTTTTCGCGTAATTTCTTCCAAATCAGAAGGTGAACTACCAGTTTCAGAATCTCTCATTATTATTTGAATTATATTTAATTCTACGTGACAATTGTGTTTGACAGCAGATGAATAAATATTGCTGTTACAACCTGACGTTATCAAGGAAATGGCAAAGCAAAGCTCACTAACCTACTAATATTAGAAACTACACATATACTTACTCCTTTAAAAATAGTTGTCATTGTGACATGTCAAAAATGTAGTTTTTAATTTTTCGAAAATGTATTAATATGAATGCCATCAGATAAAATTTTGTATGTAATACGAATCATAAACAATCATTATGGCACACGTTGTCAAGCAGGATATTCTGGTTCAATTTGCGATGGGGTTGTTAGATCCTGTTAGAAAAAAAGTTTTATCTGAAAGTCCTGTCAGTTTAGAAGAAGCCATCAAATTAGCAGAAAGAGAAGAATACATTGAGCAAATTACGAGAACACCGAATAGAAATTTTAGAACTTTCAATGCGAATATAATATTGTGCACACATTGTAACAGAAAAGGTCACACAGCAGGAGATTGTTATATGAAAAATTGCGTATGCCTAACATGTCAAGAATTCGGGCATATGTCATATAGATGTCCAAATAGGAATATTTTTCAAAATAAGAAATTGAATGATTCAGGAAAATGGTTTTCCAACTACGCTAATGGAAAACGATTCCAAAAATATGGAAAAATGAATAAACATAGAAAAGAATTTTTAACAATTCGAAAGAAAATAGATTTCGATCTCATAGAAGCAGGAATGAACGAGGGCATTTCAGGAGAAAAAATTATAGAAAGCAAACAGGAAATAGTGATGGAACTGACAGAAAATGGAAAAAGTATGGAAAGAAATATAACCGGAATTTAAATGGAGTGGCAGCTTTCAACAAGCCTCAGATGAAGGCTGCAGAAACTATTTAGATAGTGAGAGGCAAGGAGAAAATATACTAACCGACGATGAACAGAAAAATGTTATTAATTTAGAAGTAGCAGGAATTTTGAGGAATATATCCATAGATATGAGAGCCCAAGTGTCAGTCGCTCATATTAATATTGTTAGAGGTATGAAATTGAATTGATTTGCCGTATTACCTCAGAAATGGACAAGGAAATTTCATTCATTATATTGGCTCGGTTATATTACCAATAAAAGTAAAGGAAGGAAAAATTATTGAACATGAATTCCTAATCGTTGAAAATGATCACCGTAGTACTGAAATAACACTGGGATTAGAGTTTTTATGAAACTATAACGTGAAAATTGATTGGAGCAAAAATCAAATGTATTTATTAGGGGAAAGTATCGAGTTGAAAAAGAAAATCCAACACATATGCCGAACGAATCGGGATGACGAACAGAGAGAGTTGCAAAATAGATTTGAAGAGGTAGAAAAACGATTAAGAGATGTCACTATCATGATGAGCGATTGGATGAATTCTGTAGAAAAACTAGAATTGAAGAGGGAGGGCCCGCCCGAATCAATCCGAGAAGTATTCCTAAACAGAGTTTCATGCCATGAAACGAGACGTACAACTTCGAATCAAATAGAGATATCAGGGACCGGTGATTTAATTGTGACACCAGGTTTCGAAAAAACAGTTTTTGAAGAATATGGAAAATCGTCTGGAAAAAGCGAAAAGCGAAACAAGCAACAACGAGATGAGGAGTTAATGGTGATGTCATCTCCAGAACAAAAGAGTAGAGATGAAGGTAGAAAAGTGCCACATATGGAAAATGGAAACACCGACGCACCCTGTACATTAGGACAGATAGTCACACGTGACAGTCGACAAGTGGGAATGCATACTTATAGGTACGAGCATTTTCTGCCTGAAGGAACAGATAGATGTAACAGAACATTGCCCATACAGCACTACAGCGAGAATGAAGAAAATTATAGTCAGAAAATGGGAAAAATTGATATGAAAGCTTTTGAGAGTGAAAATATTCCAGGAAGTAGCAAGACATATTCAAGGAGAACGGAAATTGCAACAGTTAATGCATCAAGAAATCGAGGGAAGATGGTCGATGTGGAGAATAGTAAATCAAAGGAAGATCGTCTAGTTGATAGATATGAATCACCCAAGGGAGATGCTCTATCCACCAGGAAGTTGGAATCTGCCAAGCACCTAGGAATGACAGTCGCCAAAGATAAGACTTTTTCTACAGTCGTAAATCACAAGGATGAAAATTTCTTGTCTAAGGACAAAATTTTGCCGCCCAGATTTTAAAATGTATGTAAAGTTCAAGCAAAAAGTATAGTGAACTCCGAAGATACGAAATTACGGAGTATTGCAGAAAATGGATTTTTAACCCCGAAGAAACGAAGTATAGTAGAAGATTTTGATATGGATACGAAAGTGAAGAAAAAAATAAACCCCGAAGTGGAAAGAATTAGAGCCTTAGCCAGGCAGGAAGCAAAATCTAATTTAAAAAAGTCATCGCACGTTAATTTTGAACTCCAATCAGTGGGAAAAACCAAAAGTCAAATAATACCCACTAATCGACACAAAACGAATATGAATATGGATAGGAATGAAAGCAGTCAACAAGCGACACAAGAAAATGAGGTAAAATTAGATCAAGTTTTAGTTCAAACTCAAGAAAATATGCCAGATGAAATACCAATAGTTAATGCCGAAAATATAGAAAAATGTCAGCCAAGTGAAATGTCCAACGAAATTGAAGAAAGCATTTCTGAAAATAAATTCCCCCTTACAAAACCCATGACACGCGGCACTGTTCAAGAAAAACCGTGGACATTTTTGGTTAAATGAGTTAGATATCATTAAACAAGAAAATTTTCAGTATGCACCAGAATGTAGGAACGTATATATATAGTATGTAAATTAGAATGGTTTTAGGAGACTGCAAAAGAACGCAGAAAAAATGAAAAAATTCCTGAAGGTTAATTTGCCAAAGCATATTTATAGCTACGATGAACTTGTAAAAATTGGAATGAATAAAAATACGAAATGCTTCGATACTTTAATGAAAAAACGGAATTAAATTAATTGTATCATAGTACGGGAACAAACTGAAAAAATATATATAGAAATCAACTGAAAACGTGAACCGCGAACAGGGACAATTTTATCAAGTGTTTTGATGTAAAATAATGACAGTAAATTCCCCGGAAAAATCAAGCAAGTATTTGAGACGGAATAATTCATTACAGTCATAGAAAAAATAAAGAATGGTCGAAGAACTAAAATAAAACACTGTACGGCTTACAGGCTATAAAAACCAAAACACGATATGTTAGGAAAATAATGCAAATAGAAACAGTTATAAAATATCGAATCGCCGAGTTACATAATAAAGATAAATAATATAATCACGATTTCGGAAAATGTGTTCACGGATTTGCAGAATACTCACACTAGAACATCGCGACGGTTAAACATGTACAGTACCTAAGTAAAACTAATGATAAATATTACTAACCGCGCATATATGGAGGGTTTTGATGGGTATGTCGTGAATTGGGATTGTTTGAACCCAAGATTTATCTCCGAAAGGATAGCAGTGGACAGTCCAGTGTGCGAGACGAACTTATGGGACCAGCAGATTCCAGAGCATTGCCAAGTCACAGTATGGTTTGGGTTCAATCACTCCGCACAGAATTCAGTAGACACTATTCACAAAACAAATCACCTGTGTTATTGGTACCGCACAAATAGGAGTCCCAGGAACGAAGATTTTTTAAACGAATGAATTACCACCGTTTGACCACTGAAACCGAATACCATTTACGACATTATGCCAATGCACTAGTTATCGAACCAGAACAACACAGGCAAGTGTTATCCGTCCCGTTTCGATACAGACTAATTATCCAGGATCACTGCCTCGGAATCGTATGAAAGGCCTTAATCTCGAAAACAGATGTCTAGAAGATAGATAAAGACTAATGGTCACAAGTCTACCTAACCCTTAGCAACCAGCGGCGTAGCAGGAAAAATTCCCAGAGGATTCACCGGATAGAAGTGAATTGATGCCCACCGGAATAGAAGTAAGAAACTCCCCTCGTTGAAGAAGGCGAGTACATACCCTTGCAGTATGGAAATTACCCCATAGAAGAAAGAGACTTTATTGTGTGTTTGCATGTTTATTTGCATGTTATTTTTAGAAAAATTTGAATTAAGTACTGAGAAGTGAGGATAATAAATTTGGTAATAGATTATAATTATCCTCTAGAAGATGTAAAACAGAAGTCTATTGTAATTGTCAAAGTAAAACTTATAAAATTTGTCGCTAGAATAGGATTACACTCCAGAAAGTTAAAACATTTTTGCTCATTGTTGGTGAAAGAGATGTTATTTGAAAAAAGATTTGAGTTTGTCAAAGCTTTTTTGTGGACGGTTGGGTCGAATGTCAAGCCATGTAATCACAGAAAAACTTTCTTCGCTACCAAACAACGTAATATTCTTAAATGAAAACTTGATAAACAGAAAAGGTCAATAGGGTCCACATGCTAAACTGAAACAGCTGATAAGCATACGCTCGTTAAACCATACGTTGTTATTGGAAGACAATTAAAATGCACTTAAAAATAATTATCAAGAAGAAACCTTGTATACCGGATGCATAAATAACTCATCTAGGAGGGTGAACAAAGATTATTGATTGCTACTTGTTACATTCACAGCCAGATAAGCAAATCAGTTTCAATAACAACCGAATCACATAATCATAAATTTATCACCCGTCCAACGTCGATAAACACAGGGCAGTTAAAAAACATATATCGTTACCCAAAAAGCAATCAAAAACCATCGCGATAACGCGAGCATCACCATCCCGCATTATTAAATTGAAGTAAACAAACTCGTAATTCAACGGAGATTGACACTCTGAGAACACATGAAAACCCTTTTGGTCATTATTTCAGCGAAAACTCAGCCAGACCATCATAAATACCTGTCATTCAATAAAAGTTTACCCATTAATATCATAGATAAGAACCACGATTTATTCATGAATATATCAGACAAACAAGGCCATTATCATTTTTTACGAGCCGCATCCATATCGGCTCGAACCAACCAATCAACGGAAAGAAAAACAGTGTCATTAAATAAATCCCGCCTACTGGCTACCGTGCTGAAGATCTTATAAAAGCGCGAGAGGATATCACGATAACAGGATTCGATGTTCAACAGTGAACCAGAGAACATGTCATTCTCAAAAGTGAGGTTCAAAAGTCAGTCGAATTACAGTATCGTACAATAATAATGAGAGTTTCCCAATCAGTGTAGTGAACTTCAGAAACATCAAACTCAGCCAATTCAAATCCAGTATTGAAGCTCCAAGTAAAAACACGAGTGAATAGTATAGTTTTCCACAAATTATCTATTTTTGTCAACGCTTCCAGAACAGAGATAATACAACGGGAGTCCGCAATTCCATAGTTCACGATCTCTTAGAAGATCCCTAGCCATATAGCGCTATACGAATATACCGGGCGAATAAAATAAAATAACCAATTGACGCGGAACTAATCGACATAGAAATGAATTTAAGACTAATTGTCGTGTAAAAACCTACTCTAGTGAATAAGTGTGAAACAGGGGAAGATATGTAAGTTTTTCTATATTTATGTTTATGGCAAGGCCAACATTTTTCTTATGTGCATGTGTATGAAAAAGTATCCCATAGTTTCAAGATTACAAAGATCTCAAAAGAGAATTACTTCTAGCCGTTTGTGGCAATTGATTTCAAGATTGTTCATTTAGTAAAATAATTTCTATTGTGTAGCCAACTGCAAAATCATCTGCCAATAAGCTACACTCGTTTCGTTGTATGAATATTGTTGCATATCATTCGTCCATAGAACGATTGAGATAATTGTATCAATTTTTATTAAATATATATGTACATTCTTAACATTTTATGAGTGCCTTTTTATTATTTCTTTGGTTATTTATTGTCTTTCGAAATTCCTCCTGAACGGTAGTACTTCCTAGATAAATAACCATGTTCCAGTATTTTAGAGAAATGAGATTTGTCCTGTAGCCGCTCCAGAGACATAGTTTCAGGTTCGACCATCTTCAGATAGTCGATGCTCTCAATACTGTTTTTCCAATCTAACGAAAAAAGTCGGGTTTTACAGGTGTGGTGTGTTAGTTCATAACACCCTGTAGTCCAGCCTTTAACAACGTCGTGTTCTCGGACTCGGCTACGCCTCGCCCAATGACATTCACGACTTGTACCATAATGGTCGTCTTTATGATCCTTATTACATAAATAACCATTATTCTGTCATTTTTAGTACTTGAGTACGCCTCAATCTATGCATTTTTGTTAAAGCATCGTTATTATGGGGCATTTTCTCCTGCAAGTTCTGAGCTATCTAGTTCTTCAATGAGGAGATCATCCAAAGATTAACTCATCCGCCAACTTGCAGTTGCCATCTTCAATTCATGAATTTCAACTAAAAATCAATAATCTTCTACTGAATTCATAATCACCGACCCCGAAAACCATCACATACTAATTTTGAATAGAATCGGACCATGAACACAGAGATCATCGGCCATATTGGAGCGCCATGTTGATTTTGTCTCCAACAAAAATTCTATGGGCTGCCATTTCAATTCCATAAATTATGACAAGAAATTCATAATCTCCGACTCCGAAAACCCCCACATGCATATTTTGAATAGACCAGATCAGACCATAATCACAAAACTCCTCCGCCATTTTGGACCACCAATTCTAATTTATAAATTTCGACAAAAAATTGATAATCTCCGCCCCCGAAAATCCCCATATACCAATTTTGAATCGAATCGGACAATAATCACAAAACTAGTCCACCATCTCCTTCGTGCTGTGACGTCAGCTTGCGACGTGCGTCTCTGTCTCGACTCAACTGTACTCTCGGGCTTCTGACAGAAAACTGCCTCTGCTCCGCTCACTGCTTGTGAAATTCTCCTAAGTGGGAATCCTCGTGATGTGACGTCAGCTCGGTAGCGTGTGCTTTTGGCTCGACTGGACTGCTATCTCGGGCTTCTATCGGATAACTGAATTCTCTTGTCGGCGTTTGAACATAGCACAGCTTGCTCGATCAAAATGTGTTCTCGAGAGTCGATAGCCGGCGCAGTTTATATTCGTGCGTGCTACTCAGCTACGCCTCGCGGTGTAAGCGTAATTTCCGGAAGGCGTTTAGTCTGTTTATTAGGATAGATGT
Source organism: Gonioctena quinquepunctata (assembly GCA_018342105.1). Taxonomy (NCBI): domain Eukaryota; kingdom Metazoa; phylum Arthropoda; class Insecta; order Coleoptera; family Chrysomelidae; genus Gonioctena; species Gonioctena quinquepunctata. Next base: position 20,654 of record JAFIRS010001773.1, on the reverse strand, counting down.
AATCCACGGATTTATCACGAACACGAATGGTATTTCTAGACTTATTATTACTGTCAAGAGGATATTAATTCCTTACAGGGAGCTTTTGGCTGATATTATAGCAGGAAAATAGTAACTTCGTTACACACCCTTCCTACTTCGGAAAAAAAACCTTTTTTTTTATGTTAACACCAGTGAGCCCGGATGGCCCTCGACGGAATTAAACAAACAATAAATTTTAATTACCAAAAATCTTACCTCTAAATACTCGTTATTTACATCAGGTGCCTACCCCCCTTGGTAGACGAACCCTTTATTCGGGGTAGGTCCACCTGATACATAAAATACGGAATAAAATAAACTCAAATGTGGACCTCAAATTATTCCAAATGGAAAACAAAATGAACTCTTGCCTGGTTGCCGGAGAGCAACAAACAGGACTACTGTGTACAATGATCATTGTACAATAAAAAACATATTACCAGTCAAAAATAAAATTAGAAAAATAGGCATACCACGATCATAAAGTGAAAAAAATCTTCCTGGATTGGATGCTGGCGTCCGCATCCTGATCCTACGGGTCTGCCTACGGCATCAAACTAATGGGTGCTGAACATCCGCATCGGGGACATGCGAGTCAGGATACTGTTGACATCGGGGCACGGGGCGTCGTCCTTCTTGGGCTGGTTCCCTCTGGGCTGGTCTCCTCTGGATTGGTTTTCTTTGGGCGGCTGGCTGTGTGACCTGGACCTTCCGGGGTAACATGTCCCTTAGTTCACCTCGGTATCTGGGCTATGGGCCGGGCGCAGATCTTTCACATGGATTCCTAAGAAACGCTTGCCTGCCTGATTTTTCAGGTTATACACCACTGGTGATAATACTTGGGTCACCGTGTATGGACCGGAATATTTTGGAGCCAGTTTCGCGGCAAAACCTTTTTCGGCTGATGATAGGTGATGCTCTTTCTTCATCACCTGATCGCCCACATGACAACGTCATTCTCGGCGCCGGAGATTGTAGTGGCGGCTCTGAGTGGTGAAAGCTTCGGCAAGGTTGATTCGGACCATCTAAAACGTCTCCTGCAGGTGTTTGAGCCTCTCTGTGTGACTTGTGACTTCGGCTTGGTTAATTTCTCCTTCATCTTCCTGCGTGGGTGGTACCAGCGGTCTGTATATCGCCTTTGGTACTTCCATCTCCCTTCCAAAGTTCAGGAATGCTGGAGAATATCCGGTGGAGTCCTGGCGGGCGCTATTGATTGCAAACAGTAGGTCGGCTAGGTGTGAATCCCATTTTCGGTGGTCCTGGTCACAGAATTGGGCGATCATCGTCTTGAGCGTCTTATTGGCCCCTCTCCACGGGGTTTGCTTGTGGCGTGTATGGCGGTGTTCTACGGTGGTTGATTCCAAGTTCCTTCAGCATATCCTCGAACAGGTGCCCTGTGAATTGGGTTCCGTTGTCGCTGAGGACTACTTTCGGACATCCGAAGCGGGTAATGATCTACTCGTAGAGAGCTTGGGTGACGGCCTTGGCGGTAGCCTTGCGGATAGGCCGACACTGAACCCATTTCGTGAATCGGTCTTGGACCACGACCAGGAACGTATTTCCTCGGGTAGAGCGGGGTAACGGGCCAACCAGGTCTGTACTGACGCATGCCCAGGGTTGGCAGTTAGTCGAGGGTTGCAGCTTGCCAGGTAGTTTCATCTGTGACGGCTTGAATCTCTGGCAGGAATCACAACTCCGGACATACTTGGCCACGTCGCGGAACATGCCTGGCCAGTAATAGCGAGCGGCAATCCTGGCTATTGTCTTGGCAATGCCCATATGGCTGGCGGTGGGTGCATCGTGCATCTCTTGCAGTATATTGACCCTTGTCGGCTCAGGGAGACACATTTTCCATGGGTTGGACAGTTCTGGCTTTGTCAGGTCGTTGGAGTCCCAGAAATGGCGGTACAAGCGATCTTCTTGGATACAATAGTCTGGAAACATCTCAGGACTTCGTTGTACTTCCTCTTTCTTTTTGTCGTACCATGTGCAGACGGCTACGGGTTCGACGGCGGTCATCTCTTCGACATGTTCTCCTGTCTCCGTGCCTAGTGGATCTCTCGATAGAGCATCTGCCACTTTATTCAACCTGCCTCGGCGGTACTTGACTTCAAAGTCATATTGCTGTAGGAACATGCTCTAGCGGGTGAGGTGTCCTGCGGGGCTTTTGATGGAATGCAGCCAGCGGAGAGACTGATGGTCGGTGATGACCGTGAAGTGGTATCCTTCCAAGTAAGGGCATAGCTTCTCGATTCCCCATACAATCGCTCGGCATTCCTTTTCGATCACGGAATAGGCCTTCTCTGCGGAGGTTAAGGATCGGCTAGCATACGCGATGACGTGTTCGTTGTCCTCTGTGGCCTGTGTAAGGACCACTCCCAAGCCTTGATTGGATGCGTCGGTCTGCATGGCGAACGGCCTGTCGAAGTTGGAGCAGGTGAGGACTGGAGCTTCTGTGAGGCAGGTTTCCAGCTTCTGGAAGGCTTCCGCTTGTTCCGGTGCCTAGTGCCAGCGGCGATTCTTTTTTAGTAGCCGATGTAACGGTGCTGCTACTCCAGAAAATGCCGGCACAAATCGTCGGTATCATGATGCCATTCCGAGGAACCGTCTCAAACTTCGCACGTTGGTGGGAGCTGTTAGTTCCACAATGGAGGCCACTTTCTCGGGATCTGTCCTGATGCCTTGTCACTAGATGTCCGAGATACTTGAGTGATCTCCTCCCAAACTGGCATTTTTCTGGATTGACTCGCAGGTTAGCAGCACGAAGGCGACGGAACACTTCCTGCACATTAGCGAGATGCTCTTCAAACGTGTTTCCTAACATGATGATATAATCCAGATATGCGAAGCAATATGGGTCCATTTTCGGTCCGATAATGGTGTCCATCAGTCGTTGAAATGTTGCAGGAGCGGCGTGGAGGCCGAACGGCATAACTCGGAACTGGAATAGTCCTCGGCCAGGTACAGTGAAGGCGGTCACCGGTTTACTGTCCTCGGATAGTGCGACCTGCCAGTATCCTTGGCGCAAGTCGATACTAGAAATATATTGGGCGCGGCGTAGTTTGTCCAGGATAGCGTTGATGAACGGCAACGGGTAAGTTTCTTTCATAAAGATGGAATTGACTTCCTGGAAGTCAATGCAGAACCTTGGCTTGCCATCTTCCTTTCGCACGATGACTACTGGCGAGCTCCACGGACTCCCGGAGGGTTCTATGATGTTCTCCTGTAGCATTCTGTCAACTTCGGTATTGATTACATCCTGCATTCTGGGATTTCGGAGTCGGTAGCGCTGCTTTATTGGCTCTGGATTCAGAAGACGGATCCTATGTTCCACCAGCGGCGTTACCCCATACATTTTCTCGAATGGGCGTAATTCGTCCTGTAGGAAGTCTTGTAAGTGGTCCTCTTCCTCTCTGGAAAGTGTCAGGGCTGGTCTTGGCTCAGTAACTCCAATGGGGAAGCATGGTACGGGCCGTGCTTCCATTGCAAGGGGTTGATTTTTTACCAAGATTTGGCCGCTTCCTAGGTCGAGTCCAAACTGCCTTTCTCTCAATTTGTCCATTCCTAGGACCATATCGGATGACAGTCCACTCAGGTGTCCGAAAGATTCCTCGAAGCGGTGTTCTCCAACCCGGATCACCACGTAATACGTTGCGGGGACGGTAACGGTTTCTCCATTGGCCAGTCGTGCGGAACTCGTAGCAATTGGAGTTTTCGGTACTCCTAGCAGATGCCTGGCTATCCTGTCGCCGACAAAGGAGATTACGGCACCTGTGTCAATCAGCGCTTCAGCGGTGCCACCGGGAATCTTGACGGAAAGATACGGTCGGTGGTCGGCGGTAGCGATGTTGGCGGTAGGTGAGGCGTCATGGGGGCGGTGCTGCATTTGCCTCAAGTCGTGGCAGCGCCCTAATGGTTTTCCGTCTCGCTTGCATCGGGAGCAGAATATCCTTGGGGCTGATTGGCATTGGCTCCTAAAATGCCCTGTCTGCCCGCATCGTCAACACTCTCGGTTTCCTTCGATGGGGCGGCGGTTGACTAGGCTGTTTCGGCTTAGGACGGGCTGGACAACTGGGCTCCTAGGGGGCGGTGTGGCTAGTTGGGCAAGCCTAGTGACCACTGGTGGGGCTGATGGGGCCCGGTAGGGTGCCAAAAGTGGCGCTGGAGTCGTCCTCTGAGCTTGCTGAATCTCTGCTCGCAAAAGCTCGTACTCTTTGGCAGCTTTGGCGAACTCATGGACGTTGTTGGAGTCCGTCCTCCTTATTTCCCGTCGGAACTCTGGGTGAAGGTTGCGGTAAGGCCAGTTCAACTCCTGCTCTGGCAAAATTCCACCATGGCGGCGAATCAGGGTCTGTAGGTCCGTGACGTAGGCTGCCGTACTTTCTCTCAGGCTGTGTGTCCTCCTGCTGATAGCCGCTTCCAGGTCAATTCGGTAGTTGACGGGGAAAGAAGAAGTCCTGAAAGACGGTGCAAAAGTCTTCCCATCTCGGCCAGCATGCCCGGTTGTTTCTGAACCAGAGGGCCGGCGTTCCTTCCAGCAACTCTGGCATAGCTTGTAGGAGGCGGTCTGCTGGGATGCCTTGAGATTCTCGAATCTCCTCCAATCTTTCGAGGAAGGCGGCGGGGTCGTTGGTCCCATCGAAGGTCACTCTCCAGTCCTTCACTCTCAGTGGTGCCATCCCTAGACTCGTGGTGGGCGGCAGTGGGGTGGCCTGTGCTCTCAGTAGGGTCCCTGTGGGCACGTTGCTCATGATCGTGTTTTCAGTGCTCGTCACTGTGATTGTGGGTAATACTGGCGGCGGTGCGGTTGTCGTAGCAACTCCTGTGGTCGTCGTGGGGAACGGAAACGGTTTAGTGACGGTCGGTGCGGGTGATGCTGCTCGTCCTTCTCGGAGAAACTTCACGATTCGCCTTCGCTTTTCGTCGACGGTGCCGGTGGTTTTCAAGCGGGTGTCGGTGGGGTCACCTCCCGCACCTGGACTCAGCGGTAGTGGGCATACAGCGGGACCTGCGGTACTTACTGGCACGGTGGTGGGGCTTTCCAGTCCTGTCGGTATCTTAGGTGAATACTCGGAACTCGTACGTCTCACTTGTCTCACAGTCAAAACTCAACTCTCTGTCTGGTGCTCGTATCTTGAGAAGCGTACCTCCTATTGAGGAACGGATGGCGGGGAGCGCTTCTGCGCACTCGATAATTCGTTGAGGAGGTATCGCACAGATGCCTGGCTCTCTTCTGAGCCGAGTTTGACAATCTGTAAAAAAATGACAGGTCCGTAGCCTTCAACGGATATCGGTTCTATACACCCTGTGGAACTGGCTCCACGGATTTCTTTATCGTACGAGCTTGCTTTCTCTCTCTTCGCCCACGTATCTCGTGAACTGTTAACCTGAAAAAGGAACGGATGACGGTAATCATTTCTACACCCCCGAAAACCTATTAAACGAGGGGTCTCTCGGCATATTGACTCTCTTTTGAGTCGAAGTTGACATCTGTCAAAAATGACAGGTCTCGGTATACTTACTTACTTACTTATATAAACGGTCCCTGCTTGGGCGCCAATTTGTAGAGGGGTCTTCTCCCCCACTATCAAACTTTGGCGCCTATCACTATTCTCGGTTTTGCTCGGGCGCCACCTTTTGGTTTATAGTGAAAAAGGCCACTTTTGCTCCGGGCAGTCTCAGTGAAGAAATACACTCCAGTGGTCAATAAAGTCGTGACACTGTAACAGGGCCAGCAAGGCAGGCTTTAGTTGCCTTTAACTGGGTTTCGAACCTGGGTGGCGACTGCGCACTAAATGTTTAAATTCTACTCAAAATAGTAAATGAAAGAATACTGAAAACAGGATTAACAGGTATATTAATAAAATATCAATACAGTCTGTTGACAGCCTCAAGTTATTTACAACAAATAAACGACTGACAAGCACTAGCTAGAGAAAAAGCGGGAAGGGTGTGTTTACGTAGGCGTAGTACACGTAGTAACCAAAAGCTCTTGAGGAAGGGGGGGTCGTACGGATTAGTATGCAAGCTCAAAAATGGGTGCAAAGCAACAGCGGGTATTAAATGCAAGTTTTTACGGACGGCCAAAGCGATTAATTTCAATAGCAGTGCGTAATGCTTCACGTGAGGCTGGCTTACCCTATCCTTCCTAGCTGCTGTCCGCTTTTATTCTCCCTCTCTGTCTTTTCCTGATTAAGACACGCCGGAGCGCAGGAAGCTGAGACGTGAGAAATGTCTACCCCTTCTATGTGACCTCCAACCGTGTTTACTATTAATTTTATCCCCTTTTACTTACGACACGCCGGAGCGCAGGAAGCTGAGACGTGAGGAATGTCTACCCCTTCTATGAGACCTCCAACCGTGTTTTCGAATCCCTTATAAACCGACACGCCGGAGCGCAGGAAGCTGAGACGTGAGAAATGTCTACCCCTTCTATGCGACCTCCAACCGTGTTCCCTATCTCTGTTTCAACAACAAGTCACGCTAGAGGGCAGGAAGTTGAGTCGCAAGAAATGTCTACCTCTTCTATGCGGCCTCTACTCGTGCTTCCTATCTCTGTCTACAAAGTCACGCCGGAGCGCAGGAAGTTGAGACGTGAGAAATGTCTACCTCTTCTATGCGACCTCCACCCGTGCTCTTAATTCAGCCAAACGTATCACATTACTAAACTGCTCTTGTTGTGAAGGAAACTAAATGACTCACCGGGTCTGCTTTACTGGGCTGACGGTCAAGGGCTATCACACGGCGTACGTGGTGGTTCGTATCGGATCTCTTACACGACTTAACAGGGGAAGCTTGTAACAGTGGAAGCTTTTTTACGTAGATATGATGTATACATTGATTTTTTTACTGAAACATGTGCTAAAAGTACGCTCAAAAAAGTTATGAATCTTCGAAGAAGAAAAAGACGTGTAGGTGGCGCCCCCTACGAGAAAGAGCAATAATAACATCAGGTTCGAATTTGACACCTCAAAAAACCTCTCAATAACAATGTTCGTTCAATTAAGGTCAGTATTTCAAAAGTTATTATAAAAAAAACGGTGATTAAAATAAAATTATAACACTCTGTATCTTGGAAACGAAGCGTTTCCGGACATATATTTATTTGAACAACTCATATCAGAATGTGAAAGATAAGTGCCATGTGAAGTGGAATGAATAGAAAAATCGAATTAAACGGTTTTCTTCACATAAAGGATTCAATATAAAATTGAACCAGAAAATGGTAGATCTCAGGTGAAAACCAACTACTTTCCTGGCAAATACCACGCAGAACGTTGAATGATATTCACCTGAAAATCCATGCATACTTCCATATAATATCAATGGACATTGAATGCAAATGTTTCTTTCTGATAAGCTCGATTATGTTTAATTTATGTCGTGTTCACCTAACAATCCGCATACCGGTTTCAGGCTTCTTGGCCCTCATCAGTATGGAGTAGTCAACCAGCCAAAGGTCCAAAGAACTCTGGCTTAAGTGAGACACAACGTAAACAAACCATCATCGAGCTTGTAAGACCTATAGGTACGCCGGAAAAGATAAACTTTAACTGGCGGTACCTAGTGACAGAAAGAAACACTTTTTTCTATTCATATCAGAATATTGTGAGGAATCATCTCCTGAAGTTTGTGAGAGTACTTTTGAATCACCCTGTACAATTAGAAGTATCGACACATCAATCAAAACAAACAATCGCTGGCTTCATTGAAAACAAATGTTTTTGATCTGCTCCATTGAAAGATAAACAAATATATTTTATTTCCTTTATAATGATATGTAGTGGAATCACAATATAAATATGTTTTCGTATTTTGTTTATGTCCATTTTGAATCTCCTTTCACATTTATTTTTAACGATTTCATTTTATTGTATGGTATTATGAATTTAAATCATATGTGTCCCATTCACCTTGTTCATTTTTTATTTTTATAATCCCCTTTTTCACCTTTATCTTTTTATTGCTGTATTTTACTCTGGTGTTCATATTTTTTTATACATAATTGCATTCATTTTCATCGATTCTATTTATATTACTATTCCGTCGACCTCGTGTTAACGAGTCTGTTCAATCTACACTTAAACGATCGTTAATGACCCCTCCTTACCTTAAATTTCTCTTTTAATGTATAATTGTGATAAACGCAACCAAACATATACCGAAATCGACCATTAATAACCCGTTAATGGTCGATTTGGTCCATTAATGTATACTTGTGGTATAGGCAACTGAACATACACGAATGTGTTTTCAAATCCAAATATTGTAAGTTTCCTCCTAGTTGAAAGAAATGAATATAAAAAATTTTACGTTGACCCCAGGAACGAGGTCGACGGAATTTTTTTGTGATCAACTCGTATATTAAAATAACGATTAATGATCTCGAACATTAACGCGCTCGCTTCGCTCTCGCGTTAAAATAACTCGATCATTAATCTCCACCATTGATACACTAACTGATAAAATAACTATTTATATGGTATTTTATTTATATTGTGATCTTATGAACATTTTCCCATGTTATTTATGTATATTCAATCATTTATCCTAATTTTAATTTACTGCTTTTGATTAACTGCTCATTTATATTCCTATTGCGAATAAACTCATCATTATTATACTATCATTAATTCAAATCTGACTTGACGTTTTTACATTCGAATGTATTCATCATAATAAGAGGATTTCATTTCTCAAGTCGTTCGGGACAACCTCGACTATTTTCCAACATTCAACAAATATCAATGTTGTCAATCATCTCTGATTATCTTTACTTTGATGTCGGGTCTCCAATCAATAATTAGCAGCATGGATTTGCAAAACGTCGCTCCATTGAAACTAACCTATTTATCCACACGGAATATCTCTTGAGGCATATGGACAATGGTCATCTATACCGATTCCAGCAAGGCATTCCGCAAGAAAGATGCAACTCTTCTTGACAAGCTGGCTGAAGTCGGTTCAGACGGCGATCTGCCGAGATGGTTTCAGTCATACATTACAAATAGGTCAGTCAGTCTCTCTGGGAAAGTACAGTTCTCGATTTATTAATATCACTTCCGGAATTCTCCTGGGGCCTCTTCTCTTCAATATTTATGTCAACGATATATCTAGTTGTTTTTTCTTTTGCGATTTTCTAATGTATGCTGACGATTTGAAAATATTCCGTGCCCTGACATGCACTAATGATTCACTTCTCATACGAAACGATATCGATAATTTCGTGAAATCCTGCGAAAAAACTCCCTGTTCCTCAATCTTAAAGAATGCCACTCCATCACGTTCACTAGGAATGAAAATACTTACCACCACCAGTACCATATAAACAGGCAGCAACTGAAGAAAACGTCTGTAGTCAAGGATTGCGAGTCTTGTACGACTCGAAACTATTATTTGACTCATTTGCAAAAAAAGCTGATAAAGCACTTGGGTTTCTGATCAGGACTTTTCACGACTCCAGAAAGACTAACTCTGTTCGTACACTCTATATGGCTCATGTAAATAGTCAGCTTAGTTTTGCCTCAGTAATATGGAACCCCCTATTACATCCCGTATATTGATAGACTAGAATGTATATAAAGCAACATCGTCACCTATAATTATAACGTAATCTCATAGATCCAATTCAACTCAATCTAATATGATTAGCAGATAGATGCCAAATAGCTGACATCAAGTTCTTCTATAAAATTATAAATAATAGTATCGACTGCAGCTCAATCTCAACTCTCGATTAATGTACCTCTATATAACACCAGAGGAGCATACATTCAAAAATGGATTACAAAATTTGAACCGGAAAAAATGACAGAACGAGTAATATAATGACATACGAACGAAGCAAGTTAAATAAAAGCTTGTAAAAAGATGCTTCCTGTATTTTTTCAAGGGCAATCATAATATGGCTACGTGTTCTCTCATTATGGATCTAACATGGATGTCCCTACTAAAATAGGAGGTGCAACTAGAACTAGAGTTCGTATCGGATCACGTTGAATCCTTTGTGGTGTGAATCAGATTTTAATTTACAAGTATTTTTCAAAAAAGGGAAAGGCAGAAATTATGAGAAAGAGAACAGAGGTGATTCTCGAAACGTCATCAAAGGAAGTATATTGATAATTGAAATATTTTAGTCAAATAATTTTCAAACGGTACAACACTGACAAAGGACTAGGCACATAGTATATACGGGGTTTTCTAGGTATCGATAGAGTTTGCTGAAATTGTAGTATGTTACACCTGAGGTATATTAGATTGATTTCATGTGACCACGATAGCAATTGCATTAGTTGATATAGGGTGTAATGAAAACTTTCTATTTATTGTCATGTAATAGGCGATTTTCATTTAATAACTCGTAATACGATTATCAAGATAATAATGCAATCTATGAAGGAATACCTTCGTGCGACAATATTGGAAACTCCAATCCAACCTCATTTAAGGGTGGTTTGTACTTGATTTTTCTAAAAACTCCACTGACCGGGGATTTCCAGCTAAGATAATCCATTGAAACGCTGAATTGTAGATTGCACAAAACATATTCTTGTGTCACAAGAAAAAACAGTCCCCGGTTAAGGGTAGTGTACACTTGCGATTTTTCGAGAAAATTTGTTGACCGAGGGTTTTCTGAAAATTTCCAAAATTCAATTCAATATCCTCATGAGGGTGGTATATACTTGTGATTTTTGAAAGAAATTTGCTGACGTGGGATATCCAAGGAATATATTTTATTGAATCGCTGGAAAATGATGACACAAAACATAGTTTTCGTGCCACTATAGAAAAAATTCCCATCAGCTACCTTGTAAGAGTATTTTACACTTGAGGTAATTCGGAAGGACGGTTCTCGGAACGGTTGCTGTGTGGCAACAGGGTGTCCACTTTGGACATCCCAGAATATTTGATCATTGAGAATGTGGTAATATAAGTACACCATATTTCTTTTGTATTTGTCCCCCCTCACAATCGTTGCTCTTATATTTAATATATTCTGTTATCTTTGATTTTTTATTCCGTTTTTCATTGAACTCTCTCAGCAAAACTCGAACCAGGTTGTGGTAGCAACTTCCCCACGAGACAATATATTCACTGGATACCTCCGGTCAGCAAAGTTCCTCGAAAAATCGTAAGAATGAACTAGCCCTATGAGAGGGCTGATTTGTATTTTTCCTATGATCGCGCAAAAAATATGTTATGTGCAATGATCTCCTACCGATTCAGTAAAATAGCTTAACCATAAACTCACGGTCAGCTTTTCGAAAAATCACTTCATATTATTGTTAATGCGAGGAAACTGATTTTGACCCATTTCTATCTCATCGAGAATCGCCATGATACAACCGTTTAAATAAAATAATAGTGAACAGTTACATATGTAATACAAGGGGTCGTGTTTTTCATACGATGAATGCTATAATTCTTGAAGAGAATATCAAGCTTAGAAGAAATGAGCTAGTCTCATTATAAAGACCACGATCTGGATTGAATGATACTGATACAGTAATTACTCCAGATTCCAGAATTTATTTGGCCTGTAACAACAGACTAATGCTAGTAATTGAAACAGAAGGTAATCTAGCTGAAATTCCTATGGAAGTAATAGTGCAAAGATTTGAAAAAAATTCAATGTGCCCATAATTGTAGAAATGAATAAGATTTGAATGATCTTCTAGATTTCTATGTGGAGACACAAACAGTTATTCTTCGAGATACTAGTTGTTGTATTGGGCATTTGAATCGCAATAGATGTGTTAACCTCCAATATGGAAAATCATGTTTTCATTTCCAGAGGAGTTATAATGAATGGAATTGAAATTACTTCATGGTTTAGAACTCTCCCAGAATTCACGCAAATTGCAGCTACTATAAAATATGATGAGGGAGGAAAGGGAAACATTCTCAATTGAATATTGATAGAAATATTTTTCTGTGAATTGAAAAACACCGATAAAATTGAAGTTATTTTTTGTGAATGTCTAACCGGAGAAGTAGTTAACCTGTGGTAGAAGTCCATTGTGCCTCGAAGTGGAGTGGTATAATTTTATGAAGAAGAAAAACTCGAAGTCGTCTCCACAATATAATATTAACAATCGATTAGATAAAAACCATCGATCAGGTGAACATGTTTCGAACCTCTATAGGTTCATCATCAGCGGATAATAAAAGTTTTCTACAATAAAAGAAGAACAAAGACTTAGTTACATAGGTAGTGTGATACAATAAGTGCTACTTACATGGAGATGAAAAAATATTTTGTAGGTTAACGATATAAAATTATTTTAAGTCCAATGTTCATAATTTGGACCATATGGAAAATTGGGAGTTTGCCTTCAAGGGCTATGTCCCATTTTTAAATTTAGGGGGGCGAAATACATTAGCCGATGCAAAATGACTGGACGACATGAGGACAGTGAAAACAATGGAAGCAATGGCTGGTGATTGACAGCAACCAAAGAGCCATCCATCTGGCAGACTGAATTGTCAAACCTATCCATGGAACGGCGACAAGAGAACTCCATGCACGGAACAAATATGAACTAGATGTAAATCACAACCAAAGCAATTACTATACCATGCAAAGAGCTCAGATGTCACCTATCCATATTTACAAATTTATATATATATATATATATATATATATATATATATATATATATATATATATATATATATAAGAGTGGAACAATTGTGTATCAAAATAAAGAACAGTGTGTATGTGACAGACTAGTTATTCCAACGAACATCCCGAAGTGCAAATTGTACTAAAGAAAGGAATACCACACCACAGAGCTAACCGGAATAACACCTGTCCAATCGAACAGATCCACTATGACATAGAACAATTGGTTTATTGGAGATCGAGGCAGGAAAAAGTTCTATTGAAATGTAAGGGAATTAAAAACTTTCGACAATCAAACTGTACTTGTTCATTTAAGGAAATGACACTCGGATTGTTTATGACAGCATTGATCTCAAATATTTCAAGGAAATTGAGTAAAGAGCCCTTTTGGCAAACATGTAAAATATCTAAGTCAGTCTCAATATCAAAGCTGTGGTTGTGATTGAGAATATGGTTAGCAAATGAACTTTTAGTATTATAATCATCTATGTGTGGATTTCTAGAACTCTCAATCAGTTTAACATGTTCAACTCTTGTTTTTATTTTTCTACCACTCTGACCGACATATTAGGCAACACAATCAGTCTGTGAACATGAAATTCTGTAGACTCCTGATTTGTGGGAGAGAGGTACTTTATCTTCAGTATTAACTAACATTTTGGAAATCGAATCCGTAGTGTAAAAGGAGGTTTTTATCTAATCGATAGTTAATATTATATTGTAGAGACGACTTCGAGTTTTTTTTCTTCATAAAAAAAAGGAGAAGTAGTTGTTTTCTGTTAGACATTCACAAAAAATAACTTCATTTTTATCGGTGATTTTTTAATTCACAGAAAAATATTTCTATCAATATTCAATTGAGAATGTTTTCCTTTTCAACATGAATACCCCACAAGAGGTTATCTTGACGATGGAAGATAGTGACCAAAGTTCATCTTTCAGTCGCAGATGATTCCACATCTGATTTTATGAACATCCTGTTCATATTTTCAACAAATCAATCTGTCATACCCCATGACAGGTTTTAATGTGAAATCCTTATTACACCATGCCTTTTTCGTGACTATTTTTGTGCTTATTTTCATGGCTATGTGCTGACTAAATTTCCCCAAATTACTGGCACTATTACACAATGCCTTTTTGGTGATTGTTTCAGGCGCTAATTTCAGAGCTGCAAACCTAAGGAAAATTGACATTTACCTTGAATGATTGAGTAATTTAGTAAACCTGGACTATTTTTTTCAACTTTTTCCTTACCTGGTACAAGATTTTTTCTTCTTTTCTGTCATACCGAACAAGAGGAAAACTATGTGATTTGTTTCATTTGTTTGTTGGTTATGTCAAGTCCAATAGATAATTATTGTTTTGGCAAACCTGACATTTCCACAAACGTCCTTGAAATCCCCACGATTCAGGCGGAAAAAATAGAATCAGTCCTATTTATTTTCATGCTTGAAACAATCAACAAAATAGCCACGCGCGCATGCGTATTTGTTTAAAATTTCAGCCACCGGCAGTCAGGCAGACAAATAGGTACGAAAAAGGCGTAGTGTAATGAGGGTTTAAGAAAACACTAATTTCAAAGTGTCTCTCCAAAAGAAATGATTCAAACTTTTTCCATCTTTGCAAAGTGAGATTGCTTCTTAAAAATGTGTTTTCCATTTCTTCCGGTCTTCCTGATGATCGTGGAAGCGTGAAATAGATTTTCGTCGACAAAAATGTATTGAAGACCTAGTGAATGCGATGTCTCTCTTGCGTCAATGTTACGAATGATTTCTGGTGAGTACTCTCTTTTGTAAAACATTCTTCATTGCCTCATTCATCTGTATGAGTTCTCAATTAAGGCTGGAATAGAAAATCAACTAACTATCTGAATGAAAATGCAAATTTTCAATTTCAGATTTTTTCTTTTGAGTTAGGGACTTTTCAGAATATCTATCAGATGTAGTTCAATGTCCAGCGTGGTTTTAGCCGGGAAAGTAGTTGTTTTCTGTTAGACATTCACAAAGAATAACTTCATTTTTATCGGTGATTTTTCAATTCACAGATAAATCTTTCTATCAATATTCAATTGAGAATGTTTCCCTTTTCAACATGAATACCCCACAAGAGGTTATCTTGACAGTAGGAGATTTGAGCCGGTTCTGGGTCTCCCCCCACCACTATGACGTCACGTGTGACCTTGAATGGTTGCAGGTGTGCAATGTGGTGTGTGTTTGACCTTGAGATTTGACTTTGAGATTTGTTATTGAGTTTTGACATTGGGTTTGGTCGACTCTGAGATTCGACTTCAGTTTTGACCTTGAGTTTGACCTAGAGATTCATAACATTAAGTTTTGATTTGAGATTTGACCTTGAGTTTTGATGTTGGGATTGTTTCGGCAACCTTAAGATTCGATCTCGATGTTTGTTTGACCTTGACTAATGTTGTGGTGTAGGCATACATATTCTGTGTAGTCATGACCTTCATGAATCCTTGCTTCCTCCAAGCGAGGAGGGCATTCATCCTGAGAGCTAAGAGTGAACTGCGAGTATTGATGAGTGTGTTGTTGGTCAAGTGCGCAATGACCTTCACACCCCCATCTACTGGAAATGGGGTGGGGATGTCTCTTATAAAAATGTGTGGAGTCATTGATGAGGAATCAGATGTTAGATAATATCATCAGAGTGAATACAGAGTACGAGGAGTTTCTCAATTCAGTGGGTGTATTTTTTATAAGGTGAAATAATTTATATTTTTTCATACAGTTTTACTATGTCTTTTTTTCCAAAAGTTGTGGATTTGAAGAGAATCAATTCTTCAATAATTGAAAAGAGGGTGGGAGCTTTTGAACAAAGACCAATATCATCATTACCCATCGGTAAAGCTTTCAACATAATTGGTATGACGATTTGCATAACCCGATATGGGAGATCTATTCTGATGACATTACGTGATGATAATGATACATTATTCAAATCATGGTTGTCAAAAAGTATTTCGGATGTATTCAATGCGGACGATGTCAGTTGCATAAATGCTTCAGATTTCAAATATACAATAACATATTTGGGTCAGAGTCCACAAGTAGCAGGGAGTTTAAGAACTCGACCTCTAGTAGAATTCAACTACATTAAATGATAATATTGTTTATATTGTTTATTAGTCAGGATATAGTGATTTTATGTTGAATATAGATATTTCTCCATTAAAAAATAACATTCAGTGTAGAAGTAATATATTTGGAGCATCACATTTTTCTCATGTAAGTGAAATTATTTGAATATCAATGGAATATATGACAATTCTTTTTTTTTTCGTTTCAGTTTTCAATATGTGGATGCATTACTCGAGTCAATGTTGGACGGAAGCCGTAGACATCAATACAGCCATCGAGAGATTGAACTACTACTTGTATGCCTTGAGTCAAGATGTCCTCCATGCTACAGTCTATCATTTGAATGTTTGCTTCGATGAAGATGAAATCCAAAGATGTGCACATTTATCCGAGAAGTACGTCAAGGGTGCAGTACTTTGTGAGGAATTTAGTCAAGGAGCCTTGAACTTGCAACAATTCTGTGAAGAAATGATCAAATTGGATCTGGAAGGATTTCACCACACCGTTTTACCATTCCTACCTGATGACATCATCGAGAAATATCAACTATATGATGAATATGATGATGAATATGATCATGTAGATATTTGATATGAAATAAAACATATATTTATAAAATCTTGTTTATTTATTTTTCCATTACACATAAACAATATTGATATACTTAAAAATATTCAGATATAGTACAAAAATAAAATATTGAACATTTCAAAGTGAATTGCGAACAGAGCCATCCAATGCATTGTAAGTCAAGAAGGTGTCATGTATAATGAGTGCATAGACTTTGGTGTTGGCTGGAAATTTAGTTTTTCTTGTTTCGAACTCCAGCTTGATATCCACTGTAGATGATTTTGTAGCATTCGGTTGATGTGAACAATCAATAATGAACAGGGGATTCTGTTGAAATGCCTCAAGGTCCATAAGAGGTTCACTCATATCTTTGTCATAATAACTACGTTGAAAGTCCTCATATGCATAGTAAGCTGAAGAGAATAGTTTTTTATCAAAGTCCAGGTTCCAACGCTCATATGGGTAGACTTCAGAGTTCAAATACACTCGGATGTTAATAATGTCTGCATTTATGAATTTAGTTACATCCAGTGTTCTGTTTTCGGATGCGTTGGTACTTTGAGAACCAATAATTATGAAGCGAGGTGTTTCCAAAGTGTTAGTTGTTTTTATTGCCCATATGTCTGAAGATGTGCTACGCAATGAGGGTAATTCATAAAGATCCCACATACGATAAGCCAACTTGATTTTTGAATTCAGACCACTCTTATTTATTCTACTGAATAATTTGAGCTTCTGCTTGTCATCGGGCACAACATGTTTTATTTTCCATTCAATCTTTGTAATTTCCAAAGAGGCATCGACTTCTCCAATATATGAATTCTTGAATGAGCGAGCTATAATCAAAATCAGTTCTTGTATTGCATTCAGAATGCTCTTTTTATAATCCTCGGCAAAACCCATCAAATATTTGAGAGGAAGTTTTCCACTGAATAAATGACTGGGTGCATCAATGATGTGTTGTTTTGTGTCGGAAAGTCCCCATCCAGTTGTCAAAAGCATGTGAGAGTGTGATTGACCAAATGAAACCATATTCTTCATTGTGGATGTTATGCCTGGTTTTCGAACAACGGCAACTTGCTCACCACCCATTTCATAGCGGATCTCATCGAAAAGGAATGCCAAAGCATTGTTGGAAAGATAACATACTTTGTTCACTTCAGTTGGCTTGAATTTTCCCTCAATGTAAATGAAGCTGTCGGCAATGTCCAGTATTACATCTTGATTGTTGATTGCAATTCGAATTTCATCTGAATTCTTGAACAATGGTGATCCGTACGGCTTATAGGTATGCTCGTGCAGACTTATGAGAGAATGATCGACCACTGGTTCATTGAAAATATTCAACTTGTCACTGTTTGCTTCGAGTACCATTTTATTGTCGAATTCTGAGTCCAATAGATTTTAGAAAATTAAGATCTCTCGCTGACAATGTATGTCTTTGCCGTTCAGCATACACTTGTGGAATGACCTTCTTCCTGGCAAAGCTTTTCTTTTTGACGATATTTGATGAATGACGATCTTTGTTTGGTGAAAATATTTCGTATTCACTGTTATGTCGTTTGTTGTAGCAAAAACCCATTACATTCGTTATTGTAATTTCTTCAATTCCAATATGACAACTATTTCTTCCACACTACCGAAATCAATGAGATTATTTCGATGATCCAATATGCGCAGTGTAATGTTGTCGATGAACTGACGTCCTTCCGGGCTGATGGGCATATAATAATGTTGTTTGGCTCTTTTGTTATATTATAACCCGGCTCAACATCAACATCAGATGAAAAAAGAATATGATTCTCTTCGTCATTTATGTATGATCCTGAAATGATATTGCAATCCAATCGAATGAGTCTCACGGGTACAATATTCACAGGATATGTAGATTCATGCATGCGATTCGCACTGAATTCTTTTCTCTCGAATCCCAATAGGGATGCTATTGAGTTTTCATGTTTCAGGTTCACCACATACTTTGATTGCATCATACATTTGAATGTATTATTGTTTGCTCGAAGGCTGAACAATTCATCTAGTGTGGTGTCATCATGTTTCGCGCCATGAAATACGTGGAATTCAAGTTCTCGTTGGATAACAGCATTTATTTCTTCTATCTCATATGCGCCACTTGGTATTTCTATATCTATGTATCATACTGAGTGTTGTTTCCTCTAAAGGGATGGCAACAGTGATCAAGTTGTTCTTTTCCGTGAT
Organism: Gonioctena quinquepunctata; assembly: GCA_018342105.1. Lineage (NCBI taxonomy): Eukaryota > Metazoa > Arthropoda > Insecta > Coleoptera > Chrysomelidae > Gonioctena > Gonioctena quinquepunctata. The sequence goes on along the minus strand of JAFIRS010001773.1, from coordinate 2,123 downwards.
GTTGTGGATTGTGTTGCATCCATAGAATCCCAAAAGCCCCAATCCATAACGGCTATTCTTATCCAGCTCAATGGGTGGGTAGAAGTCTGCACTCAAGACACTGGTTCCAACAGCTTGTAGCTCGAACTTTCGTGACATGACTGATTGCATTCATATGATAACAAATCATTTTATTGTTGTTCACAACACATGTGATATAATTTTCTTCGTTTCCTCGGCGGCATTGTGTGTCCCAATTCAACTTGATTGTTATTGGCGCCAATATTACAATCATCGATGGTGCAATAACAACAAAATAGTTTTCGAGGTATGGGTCCGTCATTCACATCACTGGAATTTGATGTTCCAACACTTGCATTGTCCATATGATGTTCATAGCAATATTTATATTTTAAAATATCAATATCCTCTTGAAGGTGTTTGGGAAGTATTTCCCAAACCGATGCAATTTCATTAGCTGCACAAGAAATCATGACCTCTTTGGGCATATCTGCAAGTTGACCTTTACTAATTTTTTTCAAGCTGCGTAATCTTGAATATGCGATGAGGGAATGCCCCATTCTCTTAATAGCCTCTCGATCCATTTCTGGCGTGAAATCCATTTTAGTTTTTTCGGGTGATTGGAAGAGAGAGAAACTTCAAGCATAAGTGTCCACACACAACTGTATTGTATTTCTGCTCACGTTCATAATTATACATGATTTTTTCGACTGCATGTATACCTTTCCGGAAGTAATGGACCAACTCCACTGGTGGGGGTAAATCTCCAAAACTGTCGAAATATGTTGCAACTCCTCCAATTTTCCTGTATGCCACCCAATGTGTTCCTCGACCGCTGAATCCATCCAAATTGATGATGGCTGTTTCATGATTACGTGGTCCTGAGGCTGGCAAATTATCACGCATGAACACACCACGAAAATGTGGAATTTTCAATTGTTTGGCATAATATGTCAGATCGATATCTGTGAGAGGTTTAAGAGGTAGGGCATCAATTAGTTTTTTGATGTATATGGTTTGAGGTAGATACCGAGGCCTTTGCGATATGGTTTCAAGAATATACCACTACCCTTTTTTCCTAAAGCTGTCGCCTCCATCTTTCTGTTATGATGTTTAACCTCTTTCAGATCATTTCTGCTCGCACTTGCCGAATTTATAGCTCTGCTTATACCTGCAGCAGCACCGGCCAAACTACCCAATGCAGACAATCCGGCAAAAATTGGTATCAACTTTCGGAATAGCAAATTGTGCAAATTTTTTTCTTTCCGCCTGCTGCTTTCAAATATTTACGTGCTGCTTTCAACGCCATTGTTGTAGCCATCTTTCTATTGTTTGTCACGAATTGATTACCTCCAGCTTTATGTAATTCATCCCGAACTTTTCGTACAATTCCTGCTCCGAATGCTACTTTTCTGATTTCATTTCGCCCATTTTTCTTCGATGATTTATTTTTCTCCTTCGTTTGGAGTTGTCTACATCACAACCCATACCGAAGTGCCTTTTTGCCTTCATTATGTTGGTGACGAGTAGAGCGGCTGCTCTCTCACGAATGCTTGCGTCCTTCGATTTGACCCTATCCCAAGCACTGTATTCAAGTTGTTTGTCTGCTTTATGTCTAGCTTCAATATCGTCGAGATTCTCCGAGTATTGAATATCGTGTGTTTTACAGGCCCTATCCAATTTATTGATGCCTGGATCGTTGCGTGCCAATCGTTTTTGTAATTTAGTTCCGGGTCCACAATATTGATATCCTCCAGGTAAATGCAATTCAAACGGCAATTTATTTATTAAAGAATTTACAAATCCTCGACCTTTTTTTTTATTATTCGATCTCTTGCTTTTACGTCTGCTCCGTGTGGTGGTAGACATTTAAATGAAACATATCTCACTCATCCTGCATTAATAAGTGTCAAACCGTCAAACAATGCGCATTGTCAAGCAAAAAGAAGAGTTTGCAGTAGATAATTTGGATGAGAAAATCGGGACTGGATTGAATGGGGCGAGACATGGTCCACTACTTCCATCATCTGTTCGCTCGCTAATCATCGGTCCGTCAAATTGCGGAAAGACAAATGCCATGATATCTCTACTGACACATCCACAAGGATTGCGATTTGCAAACG